>JASTVC010000120.1:0-24821 GCA_031125765.1 Saccharomycopsis amapae
GATGATGATGATGATGATGATGATGATGATGATGATGATGATGATGATGATGATGATGATGATGATGATGATGATGACGATGATGATGATGGCTCTTGTAGATATTTTGTAAATTGTATTATGCTATTTAGCTTTCCATGTTCGATACCCTCCTTAATTCTTGTTTCTACTTTATATATTTTTAGGGAATATATTTAAATCAAATATTTCTTTTCTTTTCAATTCTTATTCACATTAAGCTTTTCCATTCTCACTCCGGAAAGATACTTGAGTACAAAACTTATTAAAAAAAAATTTCAAAATGCTAAATAAAACATAAATTTTATCATTAAAGTACACACGAAACAATCAGAATAACAACAAAGGATAAGAAAAATAAGGAACACAAATCATTTAGATACCCACTTTTCTTTCCAAGTCAGTATGGAAATCTCTTGGGTTTTCTTCATCGATATTGGTGTAAATATCTTCCCAATCAACGCTCATTTCTTTCCCAAGTAACATGTCTTGATGTAAACTTCTGGATCCATCGGTCAATACCGCTGGTTTGAAATCAGTCTTTTCGACAATTTGCAATTCCATTACTCTTCTGATCGGTTCGGCAGCCCCAAACATACGCTTATATTGTTCGAGCTTACGGGCGTGTTGGGTTTCTTCCCAGCTGGCGAGACGCTGCTCGAGAGGATGACGCCCATTGACTTGTGAAGCAATCGAAAGGGGACCTTTACCAGCACGCAAGGTGTCAGGAAGATCAACATGGACCGCAGAGGTGTCAAACTTGGTGGCGTTGACTTCTGATTGGAAGTCTGATTTGGGGATCAATCTCATAGACTAGTATTATTGGTTAGTACGACAGAAGCAAAATTCTAGAAAGAAATAGAAGTGAATTTTCTCCGAGAAAGAAAGAAGAGTGAATTTCATCCCATGAGGTATTGATATAATAACGCTAAAAATGCCCTTTGAGCATACTATTTTCGACCGAAAGATTCTATTTTTTGATTTAATTAACAACACTTAGCAATCTCATTATCCATATTATAAATGAGACAAATGAATAGGGAATTAATCCAGTAGATTATTTAAGTATCATTGAAAGTCCAATCTCGATCTCCCATCATCATTAACACCCAAAAAACAACAATGCGATATAATATAACAAAAAGAAATTGGCAAATAATAGCGAAAATCAATGAATACTCACCATCTTGTAATGGTATTGTTTAGTCAATTCTCGTGGGTGGAGATATATTGTTATACTGATAGCTTTGTATGATTTCTTCTCGCCACTTACAGTTTTGCCCGAATTTTGATTTTTCCTAGAATGTCTGCGGTGCGCAAAGTACTTTACTGTATAAGATTACATCGAATAAGATTTCAAAAGATCTGGTTTAACTAGATACATCTATGTATTTATATATCTATATAAAAATTGCAACAAATAAAAATAAAATGAGAACAGTTTATGTTATGAAAATCAAATAATCTAATTATTGTTATATATCTCATAATTCCTTTTTCTCAGCACCTTGGTGATCCTTTCTTTCGATATCTGGGAGAATGTAAAACTTGGTGGTCAAGCAATAATCATCCTGCTTTCCTATTTCGAACAATCTGAGGTATTCCAAGAAGATATCATAATGATAAACCCCAAGACCGGTAAATAGATGCCACCATCCATGACCTTCCAACAAGAAACCATAAGGAAGACCCACGAACCGTTTAAGTTGGGTGACTTGCAGACATAAATGGATGTCCAAATTCCATAAGAAGTACCCAAATAAGAAACTTCCCACTCCTTTGATCATTAGCATGATCATGGTAGAAATCTCCTTTTTGTACTTCACATTATCCACTGAGGTTGTAATAGTATGGTAAGATTTCCCAATGATCATAAAGTTAAGGAACGCATAACAGGCTTGGTGGAATATTGGATCTTTAATGATCAAATAAATCGCAGTCATTGACCCGGCTAATGCAGTAACCAAGACTCCCATGATGAATGTCTGCTTTGGTGACTTGCCCTTGGAGAAAATACTCCAGAATGGAACACAAGTGGCATACAACATTGGTAATTCATCAAGTAATTGGAACTCGTACATCAAGGTCATATGGAATAACCAAGAACCAATTCCCACAAGGAGGAACCCACAATTACCTAAGATAAATCTTTTCTCGAACCCGTTTTGAACAGAACGTAATATGGCAAAGCAGGCAAGGAACATGAAAAACAGGTTGGTGATGGTATTGATGAACTCGGTGATGTAGTATGAAATAACGTTATTTTCTTCACACCAGTCGATGGTGGCGGTGACCTCTGATCCCCAATAACTCGATACTGTATCGATATCAGGGTACGGCACCGATAAGGCAAATGGCAATTCAAACATTATGATGTATTATATCGCTCAAGTAGTGGAAATCTGTATTATTGTGGAGAGATTCTTCTATAATTTGAAGTCTAGTTTTTATGAACGTCAAATCGACAAGAGAAATGTAAGAAAAGAAAGAAAAGAAAAAAGTTTCTCTTTATATTATTGAAAAAGAAAAGCTCGCCAAAGAAAAAAATCTTAGTTAAAAATAATGTGATAATTTGAATCAATTTGATTTATCCATGCGTTCCGAGATGGACTCGTTTGACACTTGCGATGAGATACCAACACGAGCAACGGCTGGGTCCAACAAAAATACTGATAAAAAGCACAGAATAACAGGCTCTAAACAAGCCCTCCAAATATCACACTCTAACAAAATAATATATATTATTATTAAAAAAAAAAATAATATTTTATTGTCACTTATTGCCACTGTTAATCTCTCCGTCTTTGTGATCCCGCATTCCGTGCCGGATGAATTATAAATTACCCGGTTCTGATTACAAAAGCAGCAATCCGTTCTCAGGCCGGTGCGGCCGTAGGCCTTTCGGAGGGTACAAATTGGAGGCTGAAAATTTTTTTCAGGTGTTCTTTCTTCTCTTTCTTTTTTCGCTATTTATTATCGCAATAGGAATTCAGTTAAGCAAAAAGCAATTGGGGTTTGTTAACAGTGTTTGTTAACACTCTTACTGCTCTTTGCTATGCTTTTATTCCATCATGGTTAAAAAATAATAATATGTTACGGTATGTTTTTCTATTCCTTTACCTAACGAATCATTATATTGTTGAGGCTCAATGGCTTGCGATGATTATTTGCAGATTACCAATTGTTGCTACTGAATGTTCTATGTCGACAACTCGCATATCGTTAAGTTTCAGCCTTGTATGAGTCAACTCATTGAACCTTTTCAATTGATGATTTAAGTCAATGTTACTAACTTGAATAACCGTACTAACAATTATCAGGTATGTTTTTAATTTCACTTGAAATGGATTCACAAGATGGAGATGCTTCTTTGATGACAATTATCGCCGGGCGGACATATTGTCGACCATCACTGCTCTGCAGTAGCCGCACTCCTCGTGTACAAATTGGGGTGCTGGTGGTTGGTAATTGATGAATGGCTTTTTGCTGATCGAAAACAAACAAATGCCATTTTGTGAATATTTGGGAATCCAATCTAATGCTCGCAGCGTTGACTAACAAATATAGTTTTTATGTTTATTGTTTTTAAAAGAATTTTTTTGTCGTGAAATTTCTTGAAGCAGGTCATGGTATGTGTTTTTTTCTACTTTTGGAAAGCTTGTGATATTGTATGATGATTTTTTTTATTCACACTGTATGAGAATATCATTGATTAATAAAACAAAAATACTGATTTAATGACTCTGATAATATTTGGGCTTTTTCATTTTGATTATAAAATATTTGCAGTTTGTGCACATCAACTAACTGAATTTAGTATCCATCATAACTATCTAAACAAAATCCAGTACATTCAATAAACATCTTTTTTTTTTTTTATTAATATTATGTGTAACTTATTCCTATACTTGTTGAAAGACTTCCTATGAGTATGTTGGTATGCAATCCATTCCTTCGGGACATCTATAATTATTGTAACAAAAAATACGCTATAATATACATTCAAAATTAAATAAATAAAGCGGAAATAAAAAATGGAAGGAACTAGATCTAGAATATAAGTACATGCTTTTTTTTTTCAGTGAATCCAAAGCCGGCAAGATTCCATAGTTTTAACCAGTTAATCAGAATGCTGCTTCATCATCACCATCACCCTCATCACCAAACTCTTCACCATCATCGAAATACTTCTCCGCATTATAATCATCATCGTCCTCGTCGTCAAAGTCATCTTCTTCATCATCGAAGTCTCTATCACTCTCTTCTGGTCTATCCTTATCATCTTCCACTTCTGCAATATTTTTAAGTCTTTCCAAAACTTTATTGGCAGCGTCATCATGATTACCGTCGTCAGCATTGATATTATCCAAATAGAATTTGCCAGACTTTGCCTGGTAGCTATTCAACTTCAATCCGTTTCTTCCCTTTCTAACCTTGATCACATCATGTAGTTCTGCAGGAAAAAACTCTGGTCTGAATGGATAATCACTGGTTGATCTAACTGTTCTCTTTTTTGCATATCTATCAGAATAACGCTTCACCCCATCGTTGATCCCCACGTCTTCGACTTGATTCTTGGTATTTCCTAAAGACGACCCTGTAAAGAAAGGCCCGTCCTTCACGAGTTCTTGAAAATGAATAAATTGTGTAGCCACCGCCTTTTCTCCTTCATTGAGAGGACCATTGACCGGCAAAATCATAGTACGCTGAGAATCAATATCTAGCTTCACTTCCTTGAGCTCATTATAATCAATCCCTAGGCCAAATGCCCCACCTCCATAACCACCGCCGCCGCCACCAAATCTTCTACCACTCATTATGATAATATATGTCTTCTTTTATGTATGGATATTTGTATAAATATCTAAAAATATATACAATTGTTCTAGTAGTGCTGATGAGATGGGAAAAAAAAATAAAGAAAAAAAAAATTACAAGGCTATCCGAGGGCTCTGCACGTGGGGGGCGCCGGAGGTTGTTTATTGCTGCTGTCACAAACATTGCCCATCACCAATAGCTGTCAGTTTTTATCTTGCAACTTTTTTTTTTTACACTTGTTGATCTTTCATTTCTTTGGTTGCCACTTTTTGTCTTAGAAACTATCCATCTCTGTATATATTATAGAGTTATCTTTGTGTGTGTTTGTGCTCTTAGAACCAAGTCTTCTGGCTTTTAGCCGGTAATCACTGTTATTGATTCCGGAGACTTTGAAAGTTGATTGATCTCTAGTGATAAGACTACATTTCCAGCTCTTCTTGCTGCCATTTCTTAGCCAAACGATCTTCAATTTTCTAACCGAACCGTCTTTCATTTCAGACGCATTAACTATAAACATAACGTTTATCAACCATGATAAAGGTATTATCAAACGGGTTGGAAACTAATCTCTCGGAAAGGCTTCTTGCTCCGGAAAATGTCTATGATAGCCTCGATGAATATATTGAAGAAAAAAACGATAAAGTCAAAAGAAATGGTATTTTTCCATCATTATCTTTCTTGAAAGACCTCACAACTTGTGAATGTGATAACTCAATATCGCAACTTCAAACCTCATTAGATATGAAGGAAACCATGTCATGGATCAAGAAGCACACTTGGAACCGTTGGGATCTCCAATATATCTTGGTATTTGCATTACTAGCTTTTGATTATTACATTATCGAATTTCCGGGGCTCTTGTTTAAAACCATGGTTGGCGTTCTTTTGATTTTGGCGCTCTTGATGCCTGCAACATCACAGTTCTTCTTCCCAGCATTGCCCATTCTCACTTGGCTAATAACTTTCTATTCTTGCTCTTCATTTCCTATTTACTGGCGTCCGCCAATCCAGGTTCAGTTCTTGCCAATTATTGAATCGATTTTATATGGTGATGACCTTTCGAATATTCTATCGACTTATCAACATCCTTTTCTTGATATATTAGCATGGATACCATATGGTATCATCCATTTCGCGATCCCGTTCATTGCTGCAGCACTAATATTTGTCTTTGGCCCTCCAACCGCCTTGAGATCATACGCTTTTGCATTTGGGTATATGAACTTAACTGGGGTTTTGACCCAAATTTTGTTGCCATGTGCCCCACCATGGTACAAGTATACTTACGGGCTTCAGCCTGCCAATTACAGTGTTCGTGGATCCCCGGGAGGACTTGCTAGAGTAGATGAGATTCTCGGGGTCGACATGTACTCGGGCTCGTTTGGGGCTTCCCCAGTGGTATTTGGGGCATTACCTTCACTACACTCTGGATGTGCGGTGATGGTGGCCTTGTATTTGTCCTATGTGTTTCCTAAAGCCTATATGGTTTGGTGTGGGTATGTAATGTGGATATGGTGGAGCACTATGTATTTGACCCATCATTATTTTGTCGACCTTATCTGTGGTGGAGTGTTGAGCTTTGTATTTTTCCACATTGCCAAACGCTACATGTTACCAAAGATTTATGTTGCGAACTTGTCACGATGGAAATATTCGGTATTAGAATATGAGTACGAGAATCTACGATTGGGCAATGAAAACTCGACAGTGGGAAGAAATAATGGTCAAAACCCTGCGCATATGCTTGAAGATTTGCGACTTGTTGAGAATGGTCATGATAATTCGTTTTCGCCATTGATCCTCCCAGTCAGTTCTTCGTTTCCTAGTCCCACATCACCCACAACACCAGTGTCTCCCATTCTCCTTCATTCTTCAGATGACAGTAAAGCATTTGTTAGTGGACATATGAAGCCATTTAACAGAGGTAATTATTATAGAAAGTTGCTACCGAAAAGTGCAGGACTTGACGAAACAAGAATCGATAATTTCCCTCGTGTCGCAAGCTGACTTGTTGTGTACCAACTGTTGGACTAGTCGCCACTTTTGGATTACAAAGATGAAGAAAAGCATCATTTGCGAAATAAAAAAAAAATTATAAACCCATTAGCAAATATTATGAATGTATATGCTGTTCAAAGTATTTTCAGTTCGTCAAAATTAATTATATTTAGAAAACATTGCAGCATTGTTTTTTTACCGGTTGTTTTTTCTATTTCTTTTTTTTTTCTACTTTTTCTTTTAATTCTTTTATGATATATATATATATATATATTGGTTTGTGTTTTGGGTATCACCATATATTACATAATTACTTGTGGCGGGAGTCTAGTCTTTTTAATTCTTCGTTACTTTCTGACATAGTATCTGATTGACTACCCGAGGCGCTACCTGATTTTCTATCAGAAGCCCTTTTCACTACCCGATTTACTAACTGATTTACCATTTGATATACGAGTTAGTGAGCTATCTGATCTAATTACCGTAGCTTCTATAAATTATCTCATACACAAAGTTTATAGTATTTATTGAAGGAAAACATCATTCACTATCAGCTGTAGAATTACTGAATTCATTTTTAATTCTTCTTATTACGATACTTACTTATACGTGGCGTAAGTTTGAGACACACGTCAGCACCATCTGTTAACTGCTCCACTATTTATTTTTTTACGCTTCCGCTTTTTAGACGGAAAGCCTGCTTCTTTTTCTTTTCGAGACCACTCCTCAAAATCCACTCCATCAAATCGATCTAAGCGTTCTGCATATCTTTTTGCATGAAGATATACACCTTCTTGTCTCAAAGTGAGATATAGTTCGGCAATAACCAAGGATTTAATAAATATTGTGCTAAGCAGCAAGTTCCTATTACATTTTGCAACAAGGTAGCATAAATTGAAGTTGCTTCAATGGAGCTCAAATATTCATTGGCTTTGGAACTTAAGCGAGGCTTCTTTGTCATTTTAATATCTTGTTGGAAGATGGTAATTTCAATGACTTTTTTTTTAACAAAAAAAAATATATATAGTAATTACATATTACTAATTGACACGGAATAATAAATTTTTGCCATTGAATAAGCAACGTAGTAGGCAGCATATCAGATAGTAAATCAGATAGTATTACAGATAGTACCGAAGGATTAGAAAGATGAAATAATACGCCGATTTCCTGCCCGGTTTAGTAGCTGCTTTACTACCTGAACGTCTAGAATATCTAGTGGTTCATTGTAACATTTTTTTTTTTTTCTGTTTCTTATTTACTACCTGGCATACTATCTGTGTTACTATCTGATATACTACGTTGCTCATATAATGCGAAATTAATGATTACATATCAGTTAGTTGCGGTTATATTATGTTTTAAATGTGAGCTTTATGAATTGGCAGGGCTTGGTATCAAACAGCAAGTGAGGTCCTGGCCAAGAATAAACAGGGTACGTTATAAAGTGAATATGTATGCTGACAGGTTATCACTAAGCGCAACCTGAGATAAGGCATGTGCCATTTTTTTTTTTTTTGTATTATCATTTGTATTTTTCTGGGCTATAACACCCACAATCATCGCTCTCTTCTTCTTCACACCATATTTGTATCGCGTTAATATTTGTGTAATTGCTGGTTAATTCAATGGCACATACTCTTGGATGCCTGAACAACTGAATAACAACACTTTTCTTTCCCGGGTATTTGGGGCGTCACTCGATGGCAATCATGAAGACTCGAACGGTGCAGAACTCTCGAACTTGATCCTCAGCGATGATTATCACCAACCCAAGCCATCAGGTAATGGCAATGGCACTAATAAGCTTATAGAATCTGATGCTGAACTGAATGATCAAGTTGAGACCACAAAGATGTCGGGGGTTAATATGCTTGTGAATGAACTTCAGAGCTCAGATGATGACGATGATGACGATGATTATGATAGTAATGATGGTAGCGATGCTAGTACCAATCACTTTTTAAGTCGTCAAAAGAATTATTACAATCCGTCGGTGTTGAAAAGTGCTGCTGCGGCTATTGCTGATTTTACAGAAAATGTTGATATGAATTCGAACGATGATCCAAGATTGCGCGGGGCTTTGGATAATAACAATAATGATGATGATGATGATGATGATGATGATGACGATGAGAATTCTGTTCCCGAGGCATTGTTAACTGACAAAAAGTCCAGCAGCAAGAGATCCCAGAAATCAGATAAAAATAGAAAAAATGGGAAATCAAAATTAGATGGCCAGTCAATTCTCTTTGAGGAAGATAGTGGGAAAGATCTGCTTCTCGATACTGATACTAAAGGCCATTTCAAGTCGAGAGGATCCAAATTCGGGAAGGGCACCACTCCCCAAACATTGCTCCCATTATTCAATGATAAGAGTCATAAAAATTGGAATAAAAAATCAATAGAAAATGAGGCCGTCAGAAAACAAAAACTCGGGATCCTAAGTCCTCGTGAAAAGGCTTTATGGATGTGGGCTAACGTCGAAAACCTCGATATTTTCCTCCAAGATTGCTACGATTATTATTTAAAAAATGGCTACCACTGTATTTTGATTAAAAGGGCAACGGACCTTCTAACCTTAATATTTATGGTTTATTTTTCCACATACCTTGGATATTGTATTGACTATTCGAAACTTTCCACCCACAAGAAATTATCAGAAATTCAGTACGATCAATGTTATAAAACCAAAATTTCCGGCTCAATGAAGTTTTTCCTCTATTTGTTTTATGGTTTTATCATTGGGAGATGTATTCAATTCTGGTTTGTCGATTTGAAGAAGCTAAAAGAAATGAGGAATTTTTTTCAATATTTATTACAAATTGAAGAAGCCGAGTTACAAACCATTTCATGGCAACTAATCATCAAAAAATTGATAATTCTTAAAGATACCAATTCCAACGGGATATTAATCTCGTCTGATGAAACCAGTGACCATAATAAATCCGACCTCAATTCCAAATCAAGACTAACTGCCCATGATATTGCCAATAGAATCATGAGAAAAGAGAACTACCTAGTGGCTCTCTATAACAAAGGCATTTTGAATTTCGAACTCAATGTTCCAATTCTTGCAGGATTGACGAAACAGAACTCAATTCTCACCAAGACTCTTGAATGGAATATTAATCTATGTATCATTGGATTTGTTTTCAATAATCAGGGCCAGTTTAAGCCCGTATTTCTTAGGGAATCCAATAGAAATTACTTATCACAAGAGTTGACAAAAAGATTTATTATCTGTGGGGTACTTGGGATAATTGTTGCCCCAATACTTGCCACCTACTTCGTGTTGTTGAATTTTTTCCGATTCTTTTATGAATTTCGATCGAATCCACATTTAATTGGCGATCGTGAGTTTTCTCCTTACGCTGAATGGAAGTTTAGAGAATATAATGAACTATATCACTTCTTCAAGAAAAGATTGCATTATTCAATAGAGTCTTCTGATGAATATCTTAACCAATTTCCTAAAGAGCGGATCAACTTGTGCATGAAATTTGTTTCGTTTATTAGCGGTGCTCTCGTTACGGTTTTAGTGTTGCTCACGCTTTTCGATCCAGATTTGTCCATCAATTTCGAAATCACGGAGAATAAGTCGGTGCTTTTCTACATTGGTATAATTGGTTCAATTTGGGCGATTTCTCATGGAGCTACTTCTGATAGTGAGATTCAAAACCGGATTTTTGATCCTGAATATTGCCTTAGAAACGTTGCTGCTTATACACATTACCTTCCGCCGGAATGGGAAGGAAGATATCATACCGAAGATGTCAAGGGTGAATTTTCGGAGTTGTTTCAATTGAAACTCGTGTTGATTCTCAAGGAATTTCTTAGTATTATATTCATCCCATTTATTTTTTGGTTTGCGTTACCAAAATGTTCTGATCAAATTATTGACTTTTTCCGTGAGTTCACGGTTCATGTGGATGGTTTGGGATATGTCTGTTCATTTGCTATGTTTGATGTGGACAAGAAATTGAAGAAAACAAATGTCAAAGACAAGATCAAATTTAAAGAACCTCCAAGGAAAATGACAGGAAAACATGGAAGACCACAACCACCACCACCACCAGGGTCGGCCACGTCCTCTCTGGAGCCTCTGACGGATTTGCGTGACGATTACTTGAATTCCGGTGATAACAAGATGTTGAAGTCATATTTGCATTTCGTGGAAAGCTATGCCAATCAAGAAGTGGAACCTCGATCACATGAATCACTATACAATCATCATCCACAGCAACAGCAACAACGCCGCAATCAACAGCTCATGAATCCGGATTTCTTAGTACCAGGCGGTGCGCCGCTGATAATACACCAGGCCCTGGGATCAGATATCAATAAATCAATGTACTTTTCCAAACAATTCCCATTTGGAACGACTCGTCCGATGGTTTCCAGTCGCCGACGGCCCCAAGTTGATTCAAACACCACTGAATCAATGATGATGCGCTCGAGGTTTTACGGTAATAATAATACTGGTATTGCTCCTCGTCAGCACGATACTGCGATGTACAATAGTGTTCACAATTTTGTAGGTGATGAGTCTTATTTGATTGATTTACGAGGAAATGATAATGGGATAGCTCATGAAGGCAACAATGACAATGTGGGCGACGGCGTGTTGGGTATGTTAAACCAATACTATAAAACCGGAAAACGTGTATGACGGGCCGGGAATTTTTTGTTTGAGAGTTATTTGGTGTTAAATGTTTCCTTCTTATTTTTGGCTTTCTTTTTTCTCTGTTTTTTTTTTGGTTTGTATTTGTATTACGTATGAGTTGACGAAGTCCTTAATATTACTCTGATTTTTCAGCAAAATCACTATCATTGATGATGTAATTACGGCTTCAAACAAAGAAAAAAAAAAAGAGAAAAAAAAGAAGAATCTTCGGCCAATTGTAATAATATCACCATATAATTAGTTCTTCTTATTATTTAACTTTCTGATGAGCTGGTCTTTTCCTAATCATTCCAGTATCAAATCCTTGTTATTCCGTCTTATCGGGCAATTTTCTGCCCCGGAAAAAAAAAAAATCCCAAAAAAGTTGTGATCTTTTTTTTTCATTCCTCAACAATTGGTGAAATTTTATAGTGATCTGATTAATTATTCAATTAACGTTCAACTTTGTGGCATTTCAGAAATTGAATTCTACAAAAAAAAAAAGAATTCCCCCAAGAATCCTCTTCCTTTATTGCAATAATCCAATTGTTCTCAAATTCGTCACAGCTTTTGCCACTTAACTTTTTTTTACCTTCTCGTTCCCAATATTTTATTAATAATCATGTTTTTCAAACGTGAAGATGGATATATCAGCGTCAGAGATGCCATTTTAAAGAAATCAGATGTCTTGCCAACCTTTTTTTCTGATTTATTGTTGAATTGGCTCCCAGAAGATCTTCTCGAATACCCTGTCCGACAACTTGTCTTCCTCTTGATCTTTGCCTGTGGGTACATTCTTATCCGTCAAAGAGTGCTCCAGCACAGAGTCAACAAGGCCAAGATGGAGTCTTTTGAAAAAGGCGAGCCTGTTGATGATAATGTCGATGACTTGTTTGAAAAAGATTCCGAAGAAATGGGAGAATCTAAATCCACTGCGATTAATGAAGCTAGTTGGGGTTGGGGCCAGCAAACTAGAAGAGACGTCAAGGCAAAACAGGCCATTTTGCAGCAAATGTTGAAGGAAAGACAGGGCAATGATGATGAAGACGATGACATTAAGGACTTATTAGAAGATTGAAAGTATTTGATACCAAAACAAACAAAAACAATAAAACAAAAAAAAAAAATCGATAAAATGGACTTCCTATCTTTTCAGTAATAAACAATTAATAATGATAAAATGTCTGCACAAGTAAAACCTATAATTTGGCTTTGTGTTTTAGGTGGGCTTCGTTTTTTCTCGTTGCTTGTAGAAGCCTATGTCGAATTTATTGAAACGTGGGTGCGATATTGTCCATGACTGGAATATTCTAAGATCCTTTTGTATTGGTTTTGATTTTGATTCTAGGTATTGGAAGTTTAGGAAAGACAGCTAGGTCCCAGTACAATATTAAGTAGTTTTGGGTTGCGTTAGTCATCACTAGTCTAGCTATTCAATGAGGATCTAGATGTTTATGTAAATATGTATATAATCATTTTAAGAAAAAAAAATAAAAAATTGGGAATGGAAAAAATCCGTATAAAAGAGCTTTCTAATTTGACAAGGCTAGCCATCATTCTAAAAGATATCTCTCGTAAAAGAAATAAAAAAAAAAGAGTAAAGGATATAGATAGAAATACCAGAGAAAAAAATAAATAAAAAGGAAAAAATAAAAATAAAAATGATGAATCATAATCTTCATGTAAAGAAATTGACTTCTCCTTTCTTTTACTCGATCACTCTTACAAAAGAACAGACACCATCAAAGCCATCAAACCAGCAACTGGGCCAATTTGACCAGTATTGTAAACTCCGGCTTCGCCCTTACTGGTACTGGTATTAGCAGCAGAAGCAGCCTTGGTGGAGCTAGCACTGGAAACGGCAGAAGTAGATGGGGATGCAACACTTGGGGTGGTACCGTCTTGGGAGTTAACTTCGTTTTCACCGCTAAAGGAGACAATAGCATTGTGAACTTCATCACCAGCAGAGTCCAAGATGGTGTAGTTAGAGGACTTGGCATTAACATCGACAATAGCACCCTCGCTAGCACCAGAGACACCGTTCTTGATCAATTTGGTAATGTCACTTGGTTGAGATGGGAGAGAGAAAGTAAGGTTGAAAGATGAGTCTTCAGATTCAATGAGGGAAGAGGAACAAGTAGCAAGAGAGCGGTTGACAACTGATGATTCAGCAATAGAAAGAGAAGAGTTGACCTTGCCAAGCTCAGACTTGAAGTTATCGTAATCAGTCTTGTAAGACAAAGTATCATTAGAATCAGAGATGACAACAAGACCATACTCGTTAGCTTCTTCAGCATATTCGTAGACTAAACCACCGGAGAAGGTGTTCAACAAACCACCAAAGATACCTTCGGAGATTTCTTCAAAAGTACGTGGGGTGACAGTGTTACAACCGTATTCGGAGAAAAACACTGGAACGGAAGCGTTAGAGAAAGTGCTGTTCAAAGTGGAGTAACCAGAGGTGGAGTAAGTAGAGCCAGAACACCATTCGTAAGAGTTAAGCCCAAAGAAATCAGCATAAGAGTCGTCATCGTTGTCACAAGTGAGATAGTTGAAGGAGACCTTAAGAAGGGTAGAGACGTCGGCAGCAGAATAACCGACAGGGATGGTACGGTTAGCATGGGCAGCAATATATTGTTTCATATCACGTTGAACGGCTCTGATGTATGGTGGGGACAACTTAGCAGAGCTCTCACTGTTGATGATTTCGTTACCAGAAAAGAAACCTAACAAGTTTGGATAGCCCTTGAAAGCTTCGATAACCTTGAAGACTCTAGTGAGGTATTCAGCATTGTAACTAGAGGATGGGCTGTCTCTGTTCAAGGATTGACCGTCGAGGGCAGAGTTGACATCCAAAAGAACATAAATACCCGCATCGTTAAGAATACTCATACAATCATCATGGTTCACGTCTGGGTTGACGGTATAGGTACGAATAATGTTGACACCAGCTTGTTGAAGAACGTATGCATCACGATAACAGGCGTTAGCATCAGACAATACATCGCCATCGGCGTCGTCACCCGTATAAGCAGATGATCCCCCAGGTTGATAGTCAACACCCTTCAAGAAGAAAACTTCACCATCATCAGAAGCCTTGGTGGCAGGTTTGATAAAACGGTTACCCTTGATAGTGAGAGGAATAAGTGCGTTAGCACAGGCCAAATAGGTGGCCAAAGAAACGAGAGACTTGACAAGCATCTTTTTGATGAAGCAATGAACGTGGGGTATGGGTAAGAAGTCCCAATGGTGGTGACGTGAAAAACAACAAATAGAATATTTATAAGAATACCTTTCCGACACGAAAAAAAAAAAAAAAAAAAAAAAAGAAAACATGGATGCAGGGGAGGGGGTGACAGCAGTAGAGTGTCCCGTGATGATGTTGGACATGCCTTGCTCCCTTGTTCTCTTGTTCTTTCTCTTTTTTTCCTCTCTTCTTGTTCTTTGTCTTCCTTATAATAACACCCTTGTCGGTCATTTTTATCATATCTCTTGCCAATTTCTTCTCTTTCTCCCTTTTTACCTTTTCTATTTCACAGATTTCCAATAAAATCCTTTATATGCGCTCTCCCAGAAACAATTCGATGAGCCTCGAGAATTACACTGGCAAAATTCAAGTCCTTGAGATCTTTTTTCTTTTCTTTGAAACTCCATCCTCTGTTCATTAGATGTTGAGGAGATTCGCCGCCTTTTATCTGGACCTCTTCTATCTAGTGGTTTTGGCACCTTGTCTGTACTAGCCGCTAATTAAGCGCCTTACTTTTCTTACAAAGCTAGGTATACGAACATATCTACTAAGACATCTTCCAAGGAACTCACAAAGTCTTTTCCGTCATCTTTTTTGTCGTCGTCGTCCCCCACAATTTCCTGCCTCCTCCAATCAGTGCGCCGCCTTTCTCCTCAACGTCAGCACCATCGCCACTTAACCTGTGCAGGCCAATCACAGTGTCGCAGTTTCCAAATTACTAAAAAAAAAAAAAAAAAATCCCACCAGGAAAAATTATCAACCATATCAAAAGTGTAATTCTACTAGGAAAGGGTGTTTTGCTTATTTCATTTGTTTTGCTGAATCGTCTTGTAATTCTCCCACCAATAGATTAGGGAAATTGCCAGCTTTTGTTTTCATAACTTTTGTGCTTCTCCACTCATTCCCCAAATTGATGGAATCAAGCTGAAATAATAATAATCAAATCATATATTTCATAATAGTGTGCGATTGATATACAAAAAGAAACTTCACAATTAAAACCAGCCTTAGGAAAAACTCCTTATACTACTAATATACTCTACAATAATAATGCTTTCTCGTGCCTCCAAGTCTCTTCTATCCCGTTCCCTTGTCTCTTCCTCCCGTCACTTCACAACTTCAGCCAAACAACTCAAAGAAGTTAGCGTCACCATTGACGGTGTCACTGTCCAAATTGAAAATGGCTCATCTATAATTCAAGCAGCTGACAAAGCTGGTGTTGTGATTCCACGTTACTGTTACCATGAAAAGCTTGCCATTGCTGGTAACTGTCGTATGTGTCTTGTGGAAGTTGAAAAATCCCCAAAATTGGCCGCCGCTTGTGCTTTCCCAGTTCGTGAAGGTATGGTTGTCCATACCACCAGTGACAAGATTAAGGCCACTAGAGAAGATGTGACTGAAATGCTCTTAGAAAACCACCCTCTCGATTGTCCTGTTTGTGACCAAGGTGGTGAGTGTGATTTGCAAGAACAAACTCTTAGACACGGTAGAGACCGTGGTAGATTTAACGAAGTCGTCGGTAAGCGTGCTGTCGAAAACAAGGCTATTGGTCCTTTAGTCAAGACTTCAATGAACAGATGTATTCACTGTACCAGATGTGTCAGATTCCTCAATGATGTTGCTGGTGCTCCAGAATTGGGTACTGCTGGTCGTGGTAACGACATGCAAATTGGTACTTATGTCACTAGAAACATTAACTCTGAAATGTCTGGTAATATCATTGACTTGTGTCCTGTGGGTGCTTTGACCAGTAAGCCATACGCTTTCAGAGCTAGACCATGGGAACTTAAAAGAACCGAATCCATCGATGTCATGGATGCTGTGGGATCTAACATCAGAGTCGACACCAGAGGTATTGAAGTTATGAGAGTCTTGCCAAGATTGAACGATGATGTCAATGAAGAATGGATTTCTGATAAGACCAGATTTGCTTGTGATGGTCTTAAGACACAAAGATTGACCACTCCGTTGGTTAAGAATGGTGACAATTTCGAAACTGTCGACTGGGATACCGCTCTCAGTACTATTGCTGCTGCCTTCAACAAGCTCCAGCCTCGTGGTAACGAATTTAAGGCCATCAGTGGTGCCCTTGCTGATGTTGAATCCATGGTTGCGCTTAAGGATATGACCAACTCTTTGGGCTCTGAAAACTTGGCCCTTGACACTCCATGGGGTTCTGAACCTCCAGCTACCGGCGCTGATATCAGATCTAACTACATTTTCAACTCTACCATCGAAGGTATTGAAGATGCCGACCAAATCTTACTCGTTGGTACTAACCCACGTCATGAAGCCGCGGTTCTCAATTCCAGAATTAGAAAAGTCTGGCTCAGATCTGATTTGGAAATCCACCACGTTGGTGAAGACTTTGAAAGTACTTTTAAATATAACCACGTTGGTGAAACAGTTGATTCTCTTAAGGCCGCTCTTGAAGGTGAAGTTGGTAAGAAATTGGCCGGTGCTAAGAAGCCTTTGATCGTTCTTGGTTCTGGTGTTTTGGATAACCAAGAAGCCGCCACTGCTGCCTTTGCTACAGTTTCTTCATTCGCCAAGTCCGCTGCCAACTTCAATACTCCAGAATGGAACGGTTTCAATGTTTTGCAACGTGAAGCCTCCCGTGCTGGTGCCCTTGACATTGGTTTTGTTGCCCCATCTAAATCGGTAGCTGCTACTACTCCAAAGATTGTTTACTTGCTTAATGCCGATGAATTCAACCCAGAAGATATTCCAAAGGATGCCTTTGTCGTTTACCAAGGTCATCATGGTGATAAGGGTGCTAGTTATGCCGATGTTGTGTTACCAGGTTCTGCATACACCGAAAAGTCTGCCACCTACGTCAATACCGAAGGTCGTTCACAATCAACCAGAGCCGCCACTAACCCACCAGGTGTTGCTCGTGAAGACTGGAAGATCATTAGAGCTTTGAGTGAATACGTTGGCCATGCTTTGCCATACTCTGATATCTATTCTATCAGAGACCGTCTTTCACAAATTGCTCCACACTTGGGGCGTCACGACGTCATTGAACCAGTGAGTCCAGAAATCGCCGCTACCGGGTTCGGGGTGTTGAGTGTGTTGAACAAGAGCTCCAAATCTGTGTTGCGTAACCCAATTGAAAACTTCTACTTCACCGATGTCATTAGTAGATCCTCTCCAACTATGGCCAAGTGTGTTTTGAAGTTTGGTGCCAAGGTCGATAAGGTTGTTGATGAACACCCAGAAGTGAGTATTATCTAATCAAGATATTGACATTATTAAATTTATTATTCTTACTTCAAAAACCTCTTGGAAATTCAAGAAAAACAAAATAAGGCGCATAGAGGGTTGAAAAGAGAATGACTTTTTTTTTTACAAAAAGAAAGGACATTATTCTCATTCCAAAAACTTTGTCGATATTGTATAATCATTCTGTTACCCATCACCCTTGTACCACTCACATAAAAAAACAAAAAAAAAAAAAAAAAAGAAAAAATACAGCTGTTTACCATCTGTACCTTCTTGATTCAGTTCAAAAAGCTTTTACTTTTTTGCACTTCAAGAATGTCATCAGAAACTTTCTTTTCCTTTTTTTTTCCCAAGTTGCTCGATGAAATACATGTTCTCATTCATGCCTTCCCCGTTCCTAGCATTTCATTTCCTTTATAATCATTTTTTTTTACTATGATTCATGACATTTTTTGCAAACCAAAAAAACTGAAAAAAATCATATTCTTTATAAAATATTTCTTTAATAAAATACAAGATTAAAAAAAAAATGAGACTTGTATTTAGTAAACTATTGGGAAAGAAGACTGAAAAGGAGGTTTCAATTGACTTTGATGTTGGTAATGTACTTGTAATATTATTTTTTTCTGTTTTATTGTCTTTCATATCACTATTCCTATTTTTGCTTTTATTATTTACTATTGTTAATATTATTACTATGATTCTTATACTTTACAGTAACCTAATTAAGACAAGGCAATTCTATTAATGTTTTTGTATGCAATGGTAAGTACCTATCAGGGAATCTCATAGCCTAATTGTAATTGATTATTTTGCAAAGATACTTCTCTAAGATTTATCAAACCAAATATATTTTCAATAACCTTGATATTATTACATGATAAATTGAGAATTTCCAAATTCACTAACGAATTAATTTCTTCAATTCTGTCAACCTCGTTATGATTCAAGAATAAATACTTCAAACATTTCAAGTGTGACAAGTTTTCCATTATAGTGATTCTATTCCTTGATAGATCAAGATATGTCAAATCAGTTAATTTATCAAGGTTTTCAATCTTAGATATTGAATTCCCATTTAAACCTAAAGTGTTCAATTTTGTACAATTATCAAGATTCTCAATTTTTGTGATATTGTTGTTCGACAAAAATATTTTATTTAAGTTCTGCAAACTGCTGACGTTCTCAAGGATTGTTAATTCATTCTTCATTAAATACAAATCCACTATACCCGTCAAAAAATCCAAGTTTTCAATTTTCTTTATCCTATTATCACTCAAATCAAGTTTTTTCAACTTAGTTAGCTTAGATATGTTTTGAATCCTGTATAACCTGTTGCAGTACAATTCCAATTCTTGAATGTTCAGTAAATCGTCAAGATTTTCAATAATCTCCACACAGTTAGTGTTAAGATCAAGAGATTCTAATTCCTTTAAACTTTCAAGACCTTCAATCTTTTTGATATCGTTACAACCTAAACAAAGAGTTTTCAAACAGCCTAAGTTATCAAGGGATTCTATCTTGCGAATTGCATTCAATGACAAATCAAGCTTTAACAAATTCGGCAAATGTTCAACGTTCTGAATCGTTTCAATATTATTGCCTGATAAATTTAAAACTTTCAACTTTTCAGCCACCTCAAGGTTTTTCATCTCGGCAATATGGTTCTTAGGTAAAAGAAGTTTTTCCAAATTCACAAATGCTTCAAGATCAGGAATTTCTAGTAGACCTACTTCTTCAAGTTCAAGAGTCCTCAATTCAAAGCATCTATGAAGACCATGTATTTCATTATATTTCACGTTCCATAAACTGAGTTCTTGTAATTTTGGAATGTTTATTGGGCCTTCAATAATGTCAACATGTTTCACGGTTAACTTCACTAGATTCGGTAAAAATTCTTCGGTCAAATTTTTCAATACCACGTCATCGAAATTTTTGATGCAAACCAAGTTCAATTCTGGGGAGCTCTGCCAATGTAAGCCATCAAATAATGAAATTGTATTTTCTGCAATTAGAGTTTTTAATCTCGGAAAGTGAATATTCTCAAGTCTGAAGGGAGGAGAAGAAAGAATTGGATAGGCAATTTGGAGATTTTCTATCCTCTCGGTATTGAACAGAAACCGAGTAACACAATCGTATAATGTCAATTTTTTGACTGGAAGAAACATCGGATACCCAAAATCTGTACTAATTGAATTTAAACAAGGTATACTGTTCACAAAAGTCATAATCTGGTGATATTTCGGTTCCAAGAGCGCAAAGTTAACATGATTATCATGAAAAAGATGGTTTGAAGTTAACCACAACTCCCTAATATAACTTCTTATTGGTATAAGCTTCTTTACTTCTCTGAAGTTTAATTGAATAATTTCTCTCAAAGAGAAACTACGAGAGATCCTTATTTGAATTTGTGAGTTATATCTATTTCCAATTCTGCATCTTCTAATGGCCTCAGGGTCAATATTATGAAAAGAAACAAACTCCACACTTTCAAAAAGATTTATATCAATGCACTTTATAATCAATTCATTGCAATATAACAATTTGCGGAGGTCAATTAACTTGGATCTATCTTTGACGAGGCGAAATATCACAATCAATAATTCTGGTGGTAGCGAAGCAAGCCCTAACATCATCACGCTTAGCTAGAAAAAAAGAATAGCAACAACTTTCGTTTCTTTGTTTTTTGTTTATATTATTTTCTTCTCAAAAAAAAATAGGCTAGTATTCATAGATCAACAAAGAGATTTTTTTTTTGCTCTCAAACTCTTTTGTGGTTGTCTCATCTTCTGATTTTGTCTATTATGCATAAAAAAAAACCTTTTTGTGTCAAAATACAAAAAAAAAAAAAAAAACCTTCGTGTTGATGTTCTATGTCCAGCAATATAAGATGCAATAAATTAGTAAATGATTTTGTATCTGACTTCTTCTTTAAAATTTAAAAGTATCCTTTTGCTTTTCACTTTCGTATTTAGCTCTCTTGATTGCCATCTCGTCAACATCTTCTTCATCCTCATTCTCATCATTTTCATACTCATCTCTGCCACGAATCTTATACGAAAGAGGTCCTTTTCTAGAATCTTCGCCCTGTTTTTCCTCAAGGACTTCATATAACTTCTTTGGTTTACCATCATCATCTACCGCCTTTATACCATTGGTAGAAAGTGAAGCGCCAGAGCGAACTTCCACTGAAGAAATTGGAACCATGTCACTCTCATCCACAACTTCTGCTTCATCTGCTGAGTCCTCATATTCAACATCTTCAGCTCCTTCTGAATCCTCCTCATCACCAGCTTCTTCTTCCTCTTCTTCTTCCTCTTCCACAGATTTGAGCTCGCCCCAATGCTTCTTTTCCGTTGGTACCAAAAATTCCTTGAGCTCGTCAGCTGGATCTTTATTTTCCATATTTTGAAATGATTCAGGATAAAATTGTAGCTCTAAACCAGTAACCCGTAGTCCTGGATAGCTTGGTGGAGGTCCAAAGCGTCTCATATTGTTGATCCATGGAAGTTCTTCGAAATTCTGTATGCTCAATGCTTTTCTTAATTTATCACTCACTTTTCCTGGTCTAATACCCGTAAGATCAATTTCGTCCTGTTCTCTACCTTCATAATAAATATCCCCGTATCCATAGAGCCTAGGTTTCTCTTGATACTTAAAGAACGCATCATGCAACTTTTCATAATCTAAATCAAGCTTTCCCATCTTAGGTTGCACTTTTTCTCTCGCCTTCTGCTTCAATGATTGGTCATCCAATTGAGTTGTATCCCTCATGTCCACAATCCCTGTATCTTGAATGAACTTAGGTAACTGGAATGGGGGCTTCTCAATCCCTCTTTTTGAAGATAGGTATTCTCTCTTGAATTGCCAGTGTGGCGGTACGGGAATAACATTCTTGAGACATTTAACATACACCAACAATTTTGGATCATTAGCATCCACATCATACCATTCAACCACATTAGGTCGTTTAGCCTCTGCCTTTAACACCGCCAAAGGGATTTTGTTCTTTTTCCTTAATTGTCTTCGACTCAACGGTTTATCTTCGTCTTCGTCTTTGCCATCCACATCGTCATCATCAACATCGTCAACTTTTTCATCATCACTATAAATCACATTTCCTTGAGCATCTGCATCGCCATTAGCAGAATCTTCGCCATGCTCCTCAGGCATGTAGAATCTGTTTATTACTCGTTTAAAGTCTTGGAATCGGGGATCATCCAAATACTTATCAATATCAGACTCAAATAGCCTTGTCAGGTTGTTCAGAGACACTTGCTGCTGATCAATATCAAGAGTACCATCTTTTTTTGAAGCATCAGAATTACCTAAAATCACCGTCTCTAAAGTTTTTATTTCCACAACACTTTCCTTGAATTCACGGTCATCGACATTGTTTCCTTGTAACTTCTTTTGTTTCAATCGTTCTCTTCTCAATTGATTCTTAGACTTTTTCTGTTTCTGTTTATTTGCCACTGCCATTGGTTACCAATAATATTCTAATACTGAAATATTCACATTCAAGAACTTTGATAACAGTAACCTAGTGATGGTTATAAACTTATTGTGCCTTTACAATTTGAAATTTTTTTTAGAGTGCTTTCTGCGGTGCGCTTAGATTTCGACATGTAAATGTTGTGTGTAGAATAATAAAAAATCATAACATTTGGACAAAAGACATATAGCCCTTTATTTGAAAGGATGAAAAAAAATATCATTCAATGATGTAGTTGTAATGTAAGAATGGGTACCCGAAATTAAATAGGCAGGATGTTTTCGTCAGAAAAAATAAACATAAAAAATATGAATAATGCAAATAAGTCGCTTTTGGTAGGATCTCAAAGTCAAACAGTTATATATAAAACAAAGCACGACTTAACGAGAATTAGAAAAGAATTAAAAAAAAAAAATAAAAAAAAAAGAATGAAAAAAAAAGCTAGTCTACTACTACTATTACTACTATTACTGCTGCTTTTTAACTGTGCCCCATCTATCATAGCAATATAGACCAGCCATGGTCAAAAGCAAACCAAACCCCTGCATACCATTCAATGATTGAGCCTCCCAAAGCAAGGCCGCAACGATTACAAAAATTCTTTTGAAGATATTGGCGATGGAGTAGCTCACCGGAGAAACCAAGCCAAGGATATGGAATGCCAAAAGGGCTTGGACGAAATGCACCAACCCATGGAATAACATCAAGCAAATAATATTCAAATTTAATTTACCAAGTGACCAAGCATCATTTGAAAAAATTTCACTCGATAAATAAATTGGGAAAGTGAATATGAACCCAACTATTGAGCAATAGAATAGAATAGTCAACTTATCAACTTTATTCTTTTCACTAATCTTCTTGATCGTGGCCTCTTCCTCCTTGTCTATTGGCAAAATGTTAGAGTATTGATGGCTTCTATGACGGCCGCCATCTAAAGAACTATCAAGTAAGTTAGTTTTATAGGTAAGGATTTTCTTTGCAAAAATGTTTTGAGAAACAAAAATCAACATTGAAATGAATGCGAAAACCAATCCCTTCGAGTAGGCAGAGCTTTCAGATATTATACTGCCACTCGAGTAGCCTTTGCTATGATTCTTAAATAAACAGGTCAACATAATACCGATCACCAATGGGGCTAAAGTAATATATGTCACCTTTGGATACTTCACATGGAATAAAAACCTATAACTTAATACTGTCACTATTGGGGACAATGCCTTGATGGTGTGAACCATAGACACGCTGATCAATGAGGTAGCATTATGAGATGTAATATGACCCACAAATTGAAACATCCCCATTGGAATAGTCTGAGTTAAAATCAATCTTGTTGGCTTGATGATATCATATAATGTAGTGTATTTGTTTTCTGTGAGTTGGACTGGGAAAGTACCCAATGGGAAAGAAGCTGCGATCTTTCGATTATTAAACACAATAAAATATGTTATCAAGCATAATAAGGAGGTGATAAAGAACTGTATTTCTGTCAATGTCACTGGATATTTGTATGCTTTCAAGATGGTTTTCGTGACATTCGAGGATAATATCGACGATAAGTACCATCCACCACAGAGAAAAATGATCTTAAGGTTTTCTTTGTTAGCAGCGGTCACTATTGACTTAATTCCAGCTTTGGTATCATTGCCATAATGATTTTTTTCATGAAGCATAATATTGGCAGAATTTGGTCCACCTACTCTTGAGTAAAAATTTGTGTATGACACACCAGTAGATATTGATAACCCCCTCTGTCTTCTATTTTTATTTTTACCCGAATGAAGATGGCTTACCGGGTGTAAGCCATTCATCTTATCGTTGAAAGTGTCAAATGAAGCCATATTATCTGGTGTTAAATTACTAGATCTGGAAATATTATTGTTTGTGTCTTGGCCGGGGTTCTCGTCACTTCCTGTAAAATTCTGGGTACCGCTGAGATGGATATTTTTGCCACTTCTATGTTTGTTATGAGTGTGTGATTCGGTTGAATATGTCGTTTGTATCATCTCCTTTAATATTGTGATGAAGGAAGATAAGCTTTTGCGTCTTAGTCGGAGGTAAAGATAAACACCTTTAAGATGCCTGAAATATCGCCAAGAGTGATTAAACGAGTGGAAAGAGTGCTTGTTTCGCCTTATTCTATATTATTTGCTCAGAGTCCCCTTTCAAAAGGAATTATTTCGATGAGGAAGAGAGGCTGAATCAAACCTAAGGTCCTTGAGTTCAAAAATCTGGCAAAAAAAAAAAAAAAAAAAAAAAAAAAAAAAAGAAAAAAGAAAAAAAAAAAAAAAAAACTGGCCTCTCTTTGTTTAGGGTTTTTCGGGGATATTTGTGCAACAGGCGGTTGGTAATGT
>JASTVC010000121.1:0-24438 GCA_031125765.1 Saccharomycopsis amapae
TTTATTATTATATATCTTATATAAACTACGGATTTTTATACGAATATATTACTATATTACTATAAATTACAACTTTACTGTGTCAAAACAGGCTACAGTTATTCTATTTGTTATATAAAGGGTTCAACATCCCCGATTTATTTATCTTTATATATCTTTTATAAACTACGGATTCTTATACGAATATATTGCCACATTACTATAAACAATAACTATAACGAAGGCATGGAAAACAATAATTTTTTTTTTTTTTTTTTTTTGATCATACTCACGATTAACATAAAAAACAATTCGAAGGACAGTTGAAAAGTGGTGGGGGGATAACAGCAATTGGGGTTCCATGCACAGTTATGTACGTGTTATGAGCCCCCGTTTTATTTGACAACAACAATCTAAAATGATCGGCAAAATTCCCCCGCTCAAACATCAGAGGTCCCTTGGCCCAGTTGGTTAAGGCGTGGTGCTAATAACAGCTTCTCTAAGCATTGTTACGCCAAGATCGGCGGTTCGATCCCGCCAGGGACCACTTTTTTTTTGTTGGCTATGTCGAATCGGCGAGTCAGTCATATTTTTTTTTTAAATTGTTTTATCTGTTAATTAATGAATACACACTAATAGTGAACTTTCCTTATCGATTGACAAATTGCCAATTAGTGAGAGAAAACTTTTTTTTTCTTTTTATTTAGTTGTTGCCAATAGAGAGACATTTTAGTGGGGTTTCACATAGAAGAGATTTATCTAAACGAATAATATTTTTTTGAGATATCGTAAGTATACTGATACATGTCAAAAAGGGGACCCCAATAATTGGAAGAACAAGAAAAGAAAAGAAGGAAAAGAAGGAAAAGAAAAGAAAAAGAAAAGAGAAGAACAAAAAAGAAACGAGAAAGAAAAACTCGCCGAAATTGAGTATCGATGGTTGATTGACAATAGGTGTCTTTTGGCAATTGGGAGGGGCGATACTGTAATAATAATAATAATAATAATAATAATAATAATAATAATCGGGATACACCGTTTGGGAATGGGATAAACGATCGCCCGCAAGCAATCAATCGCCGTACCAAAAAAAACAAACAAAAAAAAAAAACTTTGATAAATTTCAAAAAAAAATTACCGGTGTCGAGCGAGTAAAGTAATGGAGGCGGCAGAACAGGGGATGGATGGATACGTACGGGTACGTCCACAAAAGGCAGGAAAGGCAGCATTTGGATTGGGAGATATGCTATGCCATATATAATATATATACAATATAATATAATACATTCATAACATACCATCATAATAATATCGTCCAACAGCTCAATTAAAAAACAGTCGCTGATAACAAAAGAAAAAGAAAAAGTGAAATTTTTCTCTTATCGAGCAGGACACCGCAGCACGCTGCATAAGGTGACACCCAGTCGACGATCGCTGCGACGTCCCAATGTAAATTATGATTATTATATATATATATATATATACACATCTCATCTCTTTTCTTTTCCTTTGTCCTCTCAGCCTTCAACACCACCCTATAACCTATTCTTTATACCATGTCTCTTGTATCCTCCGCAAGATTCAAAGTCACCAAGCTCCTCAAGAAGTTCACCACCAAAGATGGGCTCGTCGGTGATTATGACTACCTTTACTTATTCACCCCTAAAATCCCCTTCTTCTCCAAGGACAAAATCCAACCGTTCTTCCCCTTGGACGCAGAAATGCCAGTGTTTCTCGGGTTTCTTCTAGGCTTACAACACGCCTTGGCCATGTTGGCTGGGGTGGTGTCGCCTCCACTTCTTATCGCCTCCGCTGCCAACTTGGACACCGAAACCACCCAGTTCCTCGTGTCTTGCTCCTTGATCACCTCCGGTATTCTTTCCGCCATCCAAATCACCAGATTCCGCATTTACGGCACGCCTTATAGCATCGGTACCGGTTTGCTTTGTGTCGTGGGTACCTCGTTCACCACCATCTCCATCGTCTCCAAAGCGTTCCCAATCATGTACAAGGACGGCACTTGTCCCCTCGCCGATGACGGTACCAAGTTGCCTTGCAAAGACGGTTACGGTATGATCTTGGGAACCACCTGTTGTTGCGCGTTGTTGGAAATCGCCGGGTCGTTTTTGCCTCCAAAACTCTTGCAAAAAGTCTTCCCGCCAATCGTTACCGGTCCAGTGGTCTTGCTTATCGGGGTCTCGTTGATCCAATCTGGTTTCAACGACCTTGTCGGCGGTTCTGGCTGTGTTGGTGAAGTGTGTCCATCGGCAACCGCTCCTATTCCTTTGACTTGGGGCTCGGCTCAGTTCATTGGTCTCGGGTTCTTGGTCTGGGTGGTGATTGTGATTTGCGAAAAATGGGGGGCTCCAATCATGAAATCCATGGCCGTCATTTGTGGGTTACTTATCGGTTGTATCGTTGCTGCTGCCTGTGGTTACTTTGACAGATCCGGTATCGACATTGCGCCAGCCGCCACTTTCTTGTGGGTCCACACTTTCCGTCTCAGAGTTTACGGACCAATCGTTTTGCCATTACTCGCGCTATTCATCGTGTTGATGATGGAAGCCATTGGTGATATCACCGCCACCTCCGATGTCTCGAGATTGCCTGTCGAAGGCCCTGAATACGAATCCCGGATCCAAGGTGGGATTTTGGCCGATGGGCTTTCTGGGATCTTATCCCCATTGTTTGGTTGTACTCCAATGTCCACTTTTGCTCAAAATAACGGGGTCATTTCCATTACCAAATGTGCCAGCAGAACCGTTGGGTACTGGTGTTGTTTCTTTTTGATCATCATGGGGATTTTCTCCAAGTTTGCCGCGGCGATTGTCTCGATTCCAAAAGCCGTCTTGGGGGGAATGACCACTTTCTTGTTCACCAGTGTCGCATGTTCTGGGTTGGCGATTATTTCCGGATTGGAATTCACCAGACGTGATAGATTCGTGCTTACTGCTTCATTGATGTGGGGTTTCGGGGCCACCTTGGTCGGCGATTGGTTTGACACTTTCTTTGGTTACAAAGGTGAAAACCACAGTTTGACTGGGTTGCTCAATGCCGTGATCTTGGTTATGGAAACCGGGTTCGCAGTCACTGGGTTCATTGCCGTGATTTTGAACTTGTTGATTCCTCAAGAAGCTGATGAAGATGACAGTGAAGAATTGGTCAGTGTCCGTTCTACCAGAAGCAGACTTGTTGATGCTACAGAAGTCACCCCAAAGGATGAATTTATCGGTGAAGAAGAAAAGGCCAAAGAAACTGCCTGATTGATACTTTCCACGTTCTCTATTAATTTTTCCTACTATTTTTTTTTTTTTTTTTCTTTTTTCTTATTAGATATCTTTTTATTTCTTATTTGTTAGTTTTGTTCTGTGTCAATTTTTTTATAGTTTTCCATTTATAGTTTTTCATTTACTATACACATTTTGTTATTGGTGTCTTTAAGCAAATAATTATATGTAATCATTAAATACGAAGAATATGATGGATATGTCAAATAATCAACATGCCTCGAAATATTAAACGTGGTTACTAGTTAAACATCGTTAATTGAATGATGTTGGCTATTTGAACATCATTATATGTTCAATGGATACTCAGTTCCGGCAACTCTTATATATATCTATGACAACCAGCAATTCAATCCCAAAATATTGATGGTATCCACCTTCTATACAATTCTTCAAACAATTTTATTTGAATCACAGTCTATACCTTATCATTGAAAACCAGGGGATGAGAAGCACCTGGAAACTCATCATCGTTAATTGATTCCTAAATTCAAAATTATTCAGAATCCCCAAATTCATTCATTCCACACACTCCAACTACTAATTCTTTTCATTTATTTCTCTATCCATTCCACCCATGCTTGTACGCCTTTGGCTTCTTATTACCTAACCTCACGATCCCAAACATTTCCACAAACCCCAACGTCGAGGAAATCTCTATGGGGAAATCAATGGGTTCCCAATTATCGATCTTCGACGGGATATTAGAGGTCACCACAAACGACGGCACGCAACTGATCACCAATATCGGCACAGCGTACATCGTGGTGAAAGGAGTGAAATTCGGGGGTGGGGTATATCCCAGCCGTGGAATATAATGTTTTGTCTTCAATGCTGCAAAATAGGCAACGTTTTTAATCGAGCCTACTGCCGCGACTTCCCAAGTGAATTGACTTCCGAGCCCCCCGATTTGCTCTAGTCTTTTATCTCCCACTTTACTTTTACTAATTTCAATGATATTCAACTGCAGTTCGAGTTTTGACGATATTTGCGAGTTGATCAAAGATGGGTCGTAGTACTTGTGGTGTTTGGTTTCGCTGGGAAACATATTACACAATTTCCCAAACGATTCGATCAACAATTCTTTGGACTCGTCACTGATGATATACCCAGTCTTATAGAACGATTTCCGTAACCTGATCAAACTAGCCCGTTCTTGAAGGTTCCCGGTCAAAATTACGGTGTTATTAGCATTGATAAATTGCTCGAGCAAGTACCGTTCTCTCACTGGGTTCATGTAATATACCGGCTGGATGATTTCCACATAGGTAGGAACTAACGACGATGAATAATCCCCTTGAATGACCAAGTCTTGGTAGGTTTTTATTCCTTTAACGCCATCGTAAATCGATATCGCTTTGATATTCTTATTCCCGGTGAACTCTCGGTCCAAAATCTTCTGTTTGAATGAGTAATTCGATTGTCTCACGTTTTCTTTGAACACCACCACATCAATCGCCTCATAAAGCTCTGTTCTTGATTGAAGAATCTCCTTCACCAACGGCATGAACCGTTTATTTGGCCGGTCGAATACCACGATATTCTTCACTGTTCTCCTATCAGTTTGCGAATTTATCATGTGGGAGCCTTTGATTAGTGCCCCAACGACCTGTTCCATGAAAAATTCTTGAAACCTGGTGTTCACCAATTCATTCCAAGTATTTTGAAGACTGTCGTATGGTGAGCTTTGCTTTGCGTGCAACCCTTTGAAAAACATCGGATCATTATACCAGCCAAACACATTATGATACATCATTTTTTTCCCAATCATCGGCACTGGCTGCTCAAGCTCCGGCACCTTATCTTCGGGGAAGTTGAACCCTGAATAGAGTGATTTTAGGGTGCCCCGGCTTAGAAGTTTGGGGTTTGGTCGAGGTGAGATAAAGAGCGAATCAAAGTTGTAAATATGTAATTCTTCAAAGTCCAGCAACGGTTCTCCAAGAGATAATTCATATATATCATCACTGGTGTTGGCCGAGGAGATTGCTGATGGTTGGTCTGGTTGAGAATGAACTAATGGAGTTTGATGCAGGGGCAAACGAACATAAGATCTGGTATTTGATTGTGAAGAGTATGGAGTATTGGATGGTGCAAGCCACAGATACGGAATAGCTGGCTGTGAAGAGTACGTAACTTCTGGCTGTGAAGAGCATGGATTAGTTGGCTGTGAAGAGTATGGGTTAGCTTGTTCTGGAAATTGTCGAACATTTGTTTGCCGATAGTACGGAATTTGTGGCTGTGGAGGGTATGGGTTAGCTGGTTCTGAAGATTGTGAGATAGTTGGTTGTGAAGATTGTGGAGCTCTCCAAGAGTACGGAATAGCTAGGTCTGAAAAGTATGGAACAGTTGGCTTTGAAGAGTATGTATTAGTTGGTTGTGAAGCGTACGGAATAGAGGGTAGCAGGGGAGCATTGGTGATGGTTGTCGAATTGTCACCATCATCCTCATCATTGGTGTATGGAGAAACATTGTTATTTGGTTGACTCATCGTTATTTACAGGCAAAGAAAGAAAGTTGTCTTCGATGTGCTGATCATATACATATAGATATATATATATATATATATTACCACATATGATCTATTTCCATACTAACTATTATCCTGATTATATTAATCCTCTCAAAGATTAAAAAGATACAACGAGAAAAGAAATCACCAAAAAAAAAAAAAAGGTTATGCAGCGCTGGGGGACGGGCAAGGCGACATCATAAATGGCGATGGAGATCAATCATCTTTTGGACGCTTATCTGCCAATGCCATCCATTACCACCATGGATAATAAGCTAATGGACAAGAAACACCACCCAATATCGTCGGCTGCCAACAGCAGCTCGTCGACAATCAACACCGACTTTGAGGGCGAGAACTACTTGCAGTTCAGCTCGAGCAGCCTGGAGTCATTGGCAAGCAAGACTAAATATCGCAATACTTGCGACATTGTCCCGTCTTTGATAAACCACCAGTTGGACCAACTAAAAAACGGCACGCCCATCATCAACAATAACGATTACCATGACAAGGGCAAAATTTACGATTTGGTATCTACCATTAGGTTGGTCGACTCGAAATTGAACCATATCACCGTCAAGGCCAAGGCCAAGAAAATCCTTATTGTCACCAAGATTTACGACATTGAGCCGGTGTTGGATACTTTAAAATTAATCCGGTATATCTTGAGGATTTGCCCAAAAATGGAATTGTATATTCAGGATGAGCTAATGAAGATCAAAGAGTTCAATTTGGCAGGCATTGCCAAAGAAGACCCGCTGTTGCACGTTGAAGGAAGAATCAAGTTCTGGTCGTCCAATTGCTGCACTTATAACCCCAACACTTTTGATTTGGTGGTCACGTTGGGAGGCGACGGGACGATTTTGTTCACCAGTTATATTTTCCAAGAATTGATTCCTCCAGTGCTCTCGTTCAGTTTAGGGTCGCTAGGGTTTTTAACCGAGTTTGATTTCAAAGATCATCAAGAAATCTTGTACAATGTGATTTACAATGGGTACCAATGTTCAATTAGAACCCGGTTCGAGTGCACGGTGATGAGATCAAGAAGTAATCGGAAAAACAAAATTGCCCAGAAATCCAGCTTTATCGATGCAGAAAAAGTTCTACGAGACGAGATTTCCTCGACGGGTGAGAACCACGTTAATAATAGTAGTGGTTCTTATAATGGGGAAAAGATCAGTTTGACCAAAGTTCCCGAATTATCTGACGAATTATCGACCGAAAAAACCATTGACGAAACCCATTTCAACGTACTTAGTTACTCGGTGTTTAATGATATTGTCATTGACAGAGGTCCGAACTCTACCATGACCTCGTTGGATTTGTTCTCTGATAATGAGTTGCTCACCAACATTGAGGCCGACGGGTTGGTGATTGCCACTCCCTCAGGATCCACTGCGTACTCTCTTTCTGCTGGTGGGTCGTTAGTGCATCCTGAAATCCCGGGGATTTTGATCAGTCCAATTTGTCCCCATTCTTTATCATTCAGGCCGTTGGTGGTTCCAGAATCGATGATTTTGAGGGTCGGGGTTCCGTACGATGCTCGATCTCCGGCGTGGTGCTCGTTTGACGGGAAGAATCGGATTGAGTTGGAACCAGGCGATTTCTTGACCATAACCACCAGCAGGTTTCCGATTGCGTTTGTCAAGAACATGTCGATGAAGAATGAATGGTTTAAAAGATTGAGCGATACTTTGCATTGGAATGAACGGAAACGACAAAAGCCATTTAATAACTTGGGGCCTAGAGAAATTTAAAGAAAAAAAAAAAAATGGAATTGTATATTATCATGTATGGATTATTAATAATTATTTAGAGAGGAAAGTGTCGCAGTTATCTGTAATACTCTACGCCGGATTGCCGGGACGGAGGGCCCTCACACTGTGTGGTTTTTTTTTGCCACACGGAAAAAAAAAGCAAATCAGAAATCAAATGTCACTAGACATAATAATAATAATAATAACACCAATTGTCGGCAGCGATTAGGCATAATAATACCAATTGTCGCCAGTGATTAGCTAGCCTACCATTCCAAACCATGGTGTTCTACCCAATACTTGACAAATACTCCAAAACGGAAGTTTTGGCAAAACTCCAGGACTCAAAAATCATCATCCCAACGGTATCGTTTGCCAATGTGCCCCAGCTTGCGATCGATTTATTGATCAGTAACCTTGATACCATTAAGATTGGCAGACTTGACGACCAATATGTATACCCTTTCGTTGCCTCTGTTGACCCCCCGGTCTCCTCCACGACAGAAAACGTGAAGATCGAAGGCGTATGCACCAGTTTGGAGGTGTACTATAGTGAAAAGTATCACTTGACATTATTACAACAACGGTCGCCGATATTACCAGAATTCAAATTACGGTTCTTGAACAATGTGTTGGTCCCGTTCTTGACGGATATTGGGAAGTTCAAAGAGATTGTGGTGTTGAACTCTGAGAATTTGGTCAGCAACTACGACGACTACATCACCAATAACATCTCGATATATTATTCATTAGATTTACTCGACGTCAAGTTCAAATTGTTGGAGATCGACGATGCAAACCATAATAAAAAGACTTATAGGGACATCTCTCAAACAAAAGATCAGTTTGTCAAAGCGATCCATCAAGCGATGGTGGGGAAAGACGCCATCAATACCAACAAGATATCGTCGATTGTCATCCATGTGTTTGAAGGGGACAATTTCCAAGATGGAGTGTACTTCTACCAAGAGATTTTGAAGTTCTGTGAAATTGCATCGCCGCACAACCACCACCAATTAATCAAACCGTATTCTTGGTTGGGATTCTATGGTGATAAACCGATTCCTTCATCTATTGAAGAAGGGATATTTGGTTGAAATTGACAATATAAATAATAATAATAATGCATTAATTTTGGTATATGGTACAATAAGTAGATAAAAAAACAAAAACAAAAATAGAATAACAACAATAATATGGAGATAATGAACAATGATGGATGGGAATAATGGATTCTAGGTGGCTGGATGAATGAGTGATAAGGGCCCTCCTTTTTTTTTTTTTTTTTTTTTCCAGATTAGCTCAGTTATTGACCTTATATCTGTAACCACAATTTGTACAAGTATAAAAGACGGTAGCCCCTTCATCGGCCGATCTCAATTGCAAAGTATGATACACCATTTCTTCATTACCGCACTTTTCACAGGTTTCCTTGATGGTGGCCCCGTTGTTTGCTTCTTGGTCGCTCTTGGATAACGATGTCTTGACCGCGGATTTCTTTAATCTCAAAGATGAAGGGAAAGCATCATCATGGGATCTGGTGACGACTTTTAAGTTCGAGTAGTCTTTGGCGCTATAACTTTTCTGACACACTCCGCACGTTATTTTACTGGATTGCCCATCCACTGAGTCGAGAAGGTTACCGCAAGAAACACAGAAGATCAAAGAACCAACAGCAGACATATTCTATAATATATATTATTATCGTGATTATTGTTGTTATCATTTCTGAAGCTCATCGAAATTTTCAGAAATTTTTTTAGAAAAAAAAAAAAAAAAAAAAAAAAAAAATGCGAAATTCTTGTGACTTCCGCATAAAATCGCATGGAGACACAGGGAGGTCACCCTCCGCCTTCCCGGCAGTCATCAGGAGAGAGCCAAAGTGCTCCCGGAAAGGAATATTGTTATATAAAAGGAATGCTTGTTCATTACTCTGACAACTTCTATTGAGTTTTCTCCAAATCTCTCTTTTTCCCCAGCATATTACAACTCTAATAATTACTTTAATATCTGTCAATTCTATACACAATGGTCAAGAAGTTGGTCCTCATTCGTCACGGTTCCTCTGAATGGAACGAAAAGAACTTGTTCACCGGTTGGGTCGATGTCAAATTGAGTGAAACCGGTAAGAAAGAAGCCGCTAACGCTGGTAAGTTGTTGGCCGAATCCGGGATCAAGCCAGACATCTTGTTCACCTCGAGATTGTCTAGAGCCATCCAAACCGCTAACCTTGCTTTGGAGCGCGCTGACCGTCTTTTCATCGACGTTGAAAGATCCTGGAGATTGAACGAACGTCATTACGGTGATTTGCAAGGTAAGAACAAGGCCGACGCGTTGGAGAAATTCGGGCCAGAATTGTTCAAGACCTACAGAAGATCTTACGATATTCCTCCACCAGTGATTGCTGACGACTCTCATTTCTCGCAAGCTAACGACGAAAGATACGCCGATTTGGACCCATCTGCATTGCCAAAGACCGAATCTTTGAAGTTGGTCATTGACAGAATGTTGCCATTCTGGCAAGACAGAATTGCCAAAGAATTGATCCAAGACAAGACTGTTTTGGTCGTGGCCCACGGTAACTCCTTGAGAGGTTTGTACAAGCATTTGACCGGGATGTCAGATGACGCCATCACTGATTTCAACATTCCAACTGGTATTCCATTGGTGTTTGAATTGGATGACCACTTAAAGCCAGTCAAGCAGCCATACTACTTGGACCCAGAAGCTGCTGCTGCCGGTGCTGCTGCCGTTGCTGCCCAAGGTCAAAAGAAATAAACTAAATACAATACACTTGGAGGTTGTGTAGTTGGTTGAAAGTTTACGGTGTTTATTTATGTGTTTAATTTATATTTGTAATGATTTTGATTTATGATTATTTGAGCTGTAAGAGGTGTTGAAGATAAGAAGAAGAAGAAGAAGAAGAAAAAGAAGAAGAAGAAGAAGAAAAAGAAGAAGAAGGAAAGATGATTTGATGCGGGTAATTGCCATCGCAGGAAGGAAAAAAAAAAATCTGTACGAGGAGGAAAATTTGTATGATGATTACCGTGGAGATAAATAGTACCCACAGTCAGTACATATTCATATTATTATCGTTTACGAACAATGACCAGCTCCAACTACGACCAATTGGTCAAGAACTTGAAACCATCAGATATCTTGGCTAAGTTCCCAGACGTCATTCCATTGAGCAAGACTTCCGGGTCTGCCTCCAGCGATGACAAGCTCGATAAGGAAGCCGACATTTTCCAAGGTCATGACCAAGAACAAATCAGACTCATGAACGAAAACTGTATCGTTTTGGACTACGATGATGTGCCTGTGGGTGCTGGGACCAAGAAACTTTGTCATTTGATGACCAACATCGATGAAGGATTGTTGCACCGTGCGTTCTCGGTGTTTTTATTCAACGAAGACAATAAGTTGTTGTTGCAACAAAGAGCCACGGAAAAAATCACTTTCCCAGATATGTGGACCAACACTTGTTGCTCTCACCCACTTTGCTTCCCTCAAGAGTTGGGTGGGTTGAGCAGCGATCCAGAAGTGTTGTTGCAAAACGGGATCCAGGGGACTAAAGAAGCCGCGGTGAGAAAGTTGGATCACGAATTAGGGATCACTGGCGTTACCACCCAAGATTTCAGGTTCTTGACGAGAATACACTACAAATCACCAAACCCTACCGATAGCAAGTGGGGGGAACACGAGATTGATTACATTTTGATCGCCAAGAAGAATATCCAAATGAACATGAACTTGAACGAGGTTAGAGACGCCCAGTACGTTTCCGAAGAAGAATTAAGATCGATGTTGGAAGATCCAAAGTTGGTGTTCACCCCATGGTTCAAGTTGATTTGCGAAAACTATTTGTTCAAGTGGTGGAAAGAGATGAGAGACGGCAAAGAGTTGTCTGCTGATATGGCCCTTCATCATTTAGTTTAAAAACTTCCATTGATTGGATCGGTTTTAATGGAAGGGAAGGGGTAACAGACTACTTGATGTGTGGAATATATATTCATTTGAAATGGTGTAAAAGGAATTGGTGAGATATCCTATTTTTTTTTTTTTTTTTTTTTTTACATGGCTGGGAATTCTTTTATTTCCCTTCCCTCTGCTAATATCTTGAAGACTATTATTACCTTATAAGATAGATTACAGATAGATTGACTTTTTTTAACATTTTGCTTGCTTTTATTGTTTATTATTATTATTCTTATTCTTATTCTTATTCTTATTCTTATTTTTGTAAGAAACAGGGTGACACACCCCGGCTGTCCAACGGTTGGAAAAAAAAAAAATAAAAAAAAAAAAATAAAAAACCGGAAGCAGAAAATAGCAATGACAGCTGGTTGTTTGTTATCAGACGTCGTTCTTTATTAGTGTTATCACCACTATTCGGTCGCTACATTTCATATTGGGAAAACAAACGCTCATCAATTTGAAAACTACCTGCCTCTTGAAAAAAAAACTTCAAGTTTGCTAGATCATCATTATCATTGTAATACGACTGGCCAGGGATTACTTACGCGGGACAGTGCCCAACTTTCTATGGAAAAAAGGAAGTAACAATAGTAATAAGAGTAGCCTTTTTTTTTTTTGCCCCCACCATGGAAAACCACAATAATATAAATAACGAGCTGACCGTCAAACCATTCTTTGCTCAGTTTTCCGCTCCTGCCACCACAGAAACAACTCAACAAAACGTCATGTCAGAGGCTAACACTCGCAGTGATGACCAAGGAAATAATGTCATGAAAGCCATTGGCGACCATAATAAATCAACGAGGGATTTGAAAATGACAGATATCAACAGCTCGATGAGTAATTTGAGCTTGGAGAAAAAAACCGTATCGATGATGAGTATTGATCAAGAAGGAACTCATGAAGACGACCAATTGCCAGAAAAGCCTACTAGAAGAAAATCGACGTTGATATTGACGGAGGATGCCGAAAATGAACTAATACAAGCGAGAAAACTGCACAACTCGCCTCCTGAGGAATCATCCTCATCATCACAAACCGTCGATAACGGTGGTGGTGACGCTGTGAAACCAAAATTGTTCCCGGTAGAGATTAAATGGATTCAAGGGGGTTCGAAAGTGTACGTGACTGGTTCGTTCACTGGATGGACCAAGATGATTAAAATGAAGAAAGTCAATGAAGATGACAAGGAATATATCATTAGATTGAATTTGCCAATCGGCACCCATAGATTTCGGTTTGTCGTTGACAATGAACTTAGATTTTCCGATTACTTGCCTACCGCCACCGATTCACGGGGGAATTTTGTCAACTATATCGAAATATTATCAGAAGAAGACCAGCCAGTAGATAATAATAATAATATTCAACCACCACAAGAAATTCCTCAGCATCCGGGTTTGGACGACGCCAACCTTGCCAAATTGAAGCAAATCCAAGAAAACCAGCAAATCTTACAAGAGAACTTGACTCCGGAACAACGTGCCAAGTTACAACAGAAATCCATGGCCAACAAGGATTCAAGGTTGGGTTTGACCCAAGATGACGATGATATGGGTAATGGGTACAGTAGATTCCACGAAAAATCGATGCTTAACAACGCTAAAGCCGCTGCCAAAAGAGATTATACTTACACTTCGACCATCCCAGCAATCTTTATCGACCCGCAGGCCATGGAACGGTATTATCTCACCCTTGATCAACAACATCGCCAAAGCGGGAATAATCAATGGTTGATTCCTCCAGCACTACCTCCACATTTGGACCACGTTATCTTGAATAACCAACAACAAAATTCCAGTGAGGCCGGAAGTTTCAATAAGGAAATCAATGCCGGGGGGTCGTTACCTATTCCAAACCATGTCATTTTGAACCATTTGGCCACCACCAGTATCAAGCACAATACATTAGCGGTGGCCACTACCGTGAGATACAAGAGAAAATACTTGACTCAAATATTATATGCTCCTATCCAATAAATAGTATTGGAAATCGATGTGAAAGAAAGACACCAAGGAAAATCCGATCAAAAAACAAAACAAAAAAAGAAGCCAAAATAAAAAGAACAAAAAAATTATAAATCAAAAAATAATCTATCTCGTTTATGCTTCTGTTTTCCACTTACCATTTCTCAAGAATATGTCATTAATGAACCGTTTTATTGTATTATGTATTAAATCTAATCTTGTTTTTTTTTACTATCTTTTTTTACTGACTCGCACGATATTTGTAGGAGATTATTATTGTTACGGATAGAAATTCCAATCTGTTACAGACAACATTGATTATTAGGTAAATTATCCTTCGATAACAATTTTTATTCCCACCTGAAAAAACAAAAAATGAAAAAATCTAGTGATACTTCCCACAAAAATAAATATCATACAATGCTCAAAGAATTCTGATCCCATTGATCAAACCATTGAATACTATTGATCCCATCTAATTGAATGATCGCCTCGTAATTATTATTATTATTGTTTCCTAGGTCAGAAATATCCGAAACCGTATTGGCCAGGCCACCATTGATGGGAGAATCATCGGTCCCACCATGACTAATCGAATCCATAGGGGTTTGATTAAGAATGAAATCTTGGAGTAATGGGTTCACATACGAGCCACCAGGTTTCACATCGGGATCATTTGCTTGCAGTTGAGTAGAAGGGATCCCGGGAATGATTTCTGGGGTCATAAAAGTGCCAAACTGTGGTTCAGAAAATACCGGCGGGGTTTCTAGCACCACCGCTTCGTATTGTTTTTGTTTTCCATCGATACGGGGTTCTGGAACAGGATTCACCGTCAAGCCTAATGTGGGAGGAGGAGAATAAGATGGTTGCTGTTGTTGACCAACCCCTCCCAAGGTCGTACGCACAGGGTACGCAATATTATTATTTTCCAACCTTGTCTTGCCAACATGATGGCTGAACCCAAACTGGGTGAAGGTTGCCTCATTCACCGTGCTTGGTCCATGGTCGGTATATTGGGCCAACATAGACGTGATTTGGTTATTTCTCATGATCATCATTCTATTTAGCAACTTCAAGGCATAGAGACATTCGTTACACATCCCAAACTTGTCCTGGTACGTCACTTCGTATACCACATTATTGACAATTTCCAAAGATACTGTGGCATTGCCATTGGCGTAATTTTTATTGGGGTCGGGGGTTCGGAACACTGGATATCGTAGAATACGTAACACATCAATGGTTTCAATATAGTTCTGGCGATTTTCTTCGATCTTGATCCCGCTATTGATCAACACTAATGAGAAAACCCCCACATTAAACAACAAGTTCAAATTCAAGTACCATGGAGTGAAAATCAATTTCTTCTCGTAGAATTTCTTGAAAATACTCACGATGGCTTTGCAATGGGCCATCAAAGAATCAAAATTATAAAAATCAACGTTTTGGTTCGTCCCGCTTTGGGTATAAATGTTTGGCCGATTAACCAATGGATACAACGCCTTCAGTTGTAACGTCAAGTACGAATGATAATAATGAAGTTTCAACTGTGATAAGACCATAGCGCTATCACCAGGTTTCTGCGAGCCTCGATAAACCTCATCTGAGCTGTGGAACCCCTCATCCACAAGATCCCAAAGATTATTTTGTTCACACCAACTTTTCAAATACTCGAAATCTTCCACCACATTATTATAATCACAATTCAACACCGAGGGATTGTTGCAAGTACTAAAATAAATGAGCAGTTTAGAGATAATTGCTAGTTTGAGTAGTGCCAACGCAGGTAGCGTAAGCCACCCATCATTTTGTTCATGGAAATCCCAACTTGGATAGATGAACTGTCCCTCGTGGTCATTGATTAAACTACTGCGACCACTATGCAAACTATATAATTTATCCAAGGTGTACACTGCCCAAAAAATCCGTTTGGCCTTGATTGAGTCATACTGGTTTTGGAACACGGTTTTTGGATAAATGACGTGCAAATCCAACGACATCCCCTTCACCATTCGAACTGCGTTACTGATGGCATAAAACGTCGAGGCTTGTTTATGGGTGGTCCGCAAATAAATGAAGATTAACAACCAGCCTTGAATGAGCTCAAACGATTCCCAACTGACCGATAATTTCGTGATGATTTCCAACGCGATTTCAAACATTCTCTCCTCCAATCTTGATTTGTACTTCTTATTGAATCCAAACTCGGTGTACCGCATGGAGATCGCATAGATCAAATATAACATCGCCACAAAGAGACTATCATGGTCGGTGCTTTGGTGGTCTGATTGCTGAGTTTGTAAATTCGATAAATATTTCTGATACTGTTGTAAGAAAATCGATTCGTGAAGAATGGCAAATAGCGGGTTGATTTCCAGGAAAAAATAGTTGAGAAGGTACTTGGAGAGTCCCAGGTCCCCATGAAGTAAATCCTTCCAATTTTTAGACGTCAATGGGTTGGTTAAGTAATCGGAATTAATATAGTGCGAACCCAGACAGTTCCACGCGTAAAATTGGGTTCGCGGTTTCGTAACTTGCGATCGATCTTCTTGGGATAGTGAATCATAGAGCATATTTGATAGATCCTGGAGTAAGATATTGCCATCGGTCCTGATAGTTCTCCATTTGAGGGTCGAATAAAAAAAAATCTCTCTAGTGTTGTTGATGGGTTTGTTATCACCGTTGGGCCCGCAACCTGAGAAAATCCCGGCACTTTGGTGCCCTCCACCATTGTTTTCCAATGACTTGATCCGCTGCTCTAAAAACGAAATGTATTCTTCACTGGATCGATTATGCTGTTTTGTCTTGGAGATGCCACCGTTGTTTGGTGGTGGGGGTTGGGTTGGGGTGTATTGGCAGTTGTTCTGGTGTTTGGTGCAGTTGACACAGGGATTTAAGCCATCGCACTTGATCTTCTGTCGTTTACAACGGTCACAGGCCTTGCTGACCCTCATTCGGTCCTTGGGATCCACGGCCTTTCGTCTTTTAGGGGCCTGTGGCATATTTTTTTTTGTTTGTTAATTTAGTTATTGTTGGTAATTTTGGCAAGTGCACATGGAGAATTTCAAGAACGTTTTTTTCTAGATTTTATTTTTCTTGGTGTTTTCACCATGCATTTTTTTCTTATCTGGTGGCGAGATGATCTTTTTGCAACATCGGAGAGTTCTCTTGGAGTAAGAGCCTCTTTGTGGAAGAGCAGCAGATTTCTGTAGGAGCAAACGATTTCTATTGGAGTACTAGAAGATCCAAGTTAATTCAAAACTGCCGTTGCCAATCAATCGCATCATACATCATCATGTCAAAGTTACTCATCGTCAACCCCAACAGCTCTCAATCAATGACCGACGAGATCAAAACTTCTTTGACCCCATTGGTATTGAAAAAACCGCCGCTTTTGGTTGAATTTTTCACCGCTCCCCCATCAGCACCCCTGGAGATTGTCGATATTGCCACCTCGGCGGAGTCTTGCCGGGAGTGTTTACCCCAATTGATCCCGATTTTGCAAGATTGCCACGGAATTCTTGTTTGTTGTTATTCCAAACATCCCTTGGTGGCAGAATTGAACCAGTACATTGATAGGAACGCCACGCTTCCCGAGAAGAAGATTGTAATCCGAGGGATCTTTGATTCGTCATTGATTTTTGCCGTGAGCAAATTCCCTAGAGAATTCTTGATCTTCACCTCCAATGATGCGTGGGTGAGCATTTTAAATGATTCGGTGCAACAGTACTTTGGCGGAGTGGATATCCCGTTTTTCAAAGGGACTTATTCCAGTGGGATCACTCCAAAGAGAATCCATGATAAGGATAATTTCGACAAGTTCATTGACAGAATTGGGAAATTATTGCAACAGAACCCGGAAGTCAAGGTCATCTTACTTGGATGTGCTGGGTTTAGCGGGTTGGAAGGTCGTTTTGCTGAGTATTTTCCCCAAGTTAGTTTTGTTGATCCAGTGAAAACTGGATTCAATCTTATCAATGCTTTTGGGTAATGCTTACAGCAAAAAGAGGAAATATATTATAATGTTATGATTAAGGGGCATCTATGGTACTGGAAAGGAAAGGAAAGGAAAGGGGATTAAAAGAACTAAAAAGGAAAATAAAAATCCTATTCACGGATGGAAAAAAAGTTTGGGTTATTATTTGGGTTATATTATTTGGGCTTATTTCAGAAATTTAGGAATATTTTTTTTTGTTTTAAAAACATCAAATTTCAATCAATTGGTTTTCGCAGGACTCAAAGTAGTAGTGGTTCTAGATGAACCAGCCCTTGCCAGGTTGTTTCCAACAATAAACGGCAGTAAATCAAGAGTATTTTCCATCACAACCCTGTCACCATCCATAAGATCTGCCAGAGTGTAAACCGTATTTGGGGTTTTCAGCACATAAAAGTACGACCCAGTGGCGTCGCTCAAAGTGATGGATTTCAAATGAGCAGTCTCGTCTTTCTTAGTTTTGGATGATTTCTCTGAAATTCTTTCGATCATGAACCCAATAGTTGCAGGATCCACGACGAAATACTCACTAGAACTGTTGATGGTCTTGATGAGTTTATCATCGAAGAAATATTGGATGGTGTCTTTGGACCATTCAAAAGTATAATTATGATACCTCTCGGTCAAATCACACCCGGCATCATAGCCATCATTTTCTAGGTAAGTACCGTTCAACGTAGGATACACCGTTGTTGGTGTGACCCCACCTACTGAAAGACCAACCCCGGTGGAACTACTGTACATTTTGGCAGAAGTAAGGGTTTGCCCCGCGGCCATTTTCACTTCGTAAGTCAATCTGCCGTATTTGAAATAGAAATCAGAGAGCATAATGGCCGGTTGGTGAGATTTGGAGACTTCTAAACTTTCTGATCCAGCAGTGCTTTGGAAATTACCGGTGGTGAGGAACTTGTTGATTGGCGATGATATGCTGCTACCAAAGTCGAACTTCAATTGTTCAGTGGTACCTGTACCGTATAGCACACCATTGAATTGTGCTGAGGTGATAGTAATCAAGAAAGATCCAAAAAATAGTAATAGAGGGAGCATATTTGAATAGAGCAATATTAGAAAGAATGAAAGAATAGTATCAAATGTATAAATAAAGGAAAAAAAAAAAGAATAAAAAGAAGACTAGGATATTGCCCGATTATTATACCTGATTTCTGAGATTCCAGAACCCAGAAATGTGTCCCCAGGACAAGCCAAAATCAAGGCACCAATCCATTCCTTTGGTGGTGAATATCCCCGAAGAATCTTTGGAATCCATCCATCAACACACATTCCGTCTGCAGATTTGCCGTGCCAGAACATTTAGGAGGGGATCCATGGACGCCAGGAACCCTGTGTGATAATATTTCATTCGTTTGTATGTTATGGTATATCACTTATCTTCGTAAGAAATATCCTAAATAAAAAATAATGGCATTAACCCAAATTGCAGAGAACAGTCAAAAGGCGAGTAGGTAATAGTTATACTAGAAGCCCCGGCACAGCGGACGCCTATTTTTTTTTCTTCTTCTTTTCGAATAAACAACAATAACCATTTTGTACGACTTGTGCAACGACAATCGGACCTAAAAGCAAATATTTATTTACAAAAATGGCTCCTCCAGTATCGATGCCCGCTTCCAATTCGTTGTGGTCGCCTCTCGACACCGTGAAGGATGCTGCCGAATCTTTGGGGATCGCAAACCTTCCAAACGACGTGGGTAACGTCGTGGCCATGGATGTCGAATATAGAATCTTCCAGATCACCGAACAGGCCCTTAAATTCATGAGACATTCAAAGAGAAAGACCCTTCTCACTAAAGATATCAACAAGGCCCTTAAAGTCCTCAACGTTGAACCATTGTACGGGTACGGAAACAATATCAGCAATGGAAATGGGAAACCATTGTCTTTCAAACAGGCCTTAGTGGGACCTGGCCAAACCTTGTATTATCTCGATGAAAATCAAATGGATTTTGAAAAATTGATCAATACCCCACTACCAAAGATTCCAAGATTGGTGACCTTCACCGCACATTGGTTGGCCATCGAAGGGGTGCAACCAAACATTCCTCAGAACCCATCGCTTAATGAAATCAAGTCCTTGCCAGCTAATGAACGAGGATCAATGCAGAACTTAATCATCAACACTAATTCAATATCCGAAGACTCTGCTAAGAATTCTTCCTCCAATGGCCCATCCGCCAACAGAAATGGGAAATTTGATACCAACAACAATGGATTATCGACAAAACCATTAATTAAACATGTCATTTCCAAAGAACTCCAACTTTATTTCAACAAGATCATCCTGGTTTTAACCTCCTCTCCGGTCAATAACCCGGAATACGAATACTTGAAAAATGCGGCGCTTGTATCAATGAGATCAGACCCCGGATTACATCAATTAGTGCCATACTTTATCCAATTCATTTCCGAAACCATCACCAATAACTTGAATGATATTTCTCTTTTGCACATCATGCTAGAATCAATCTACTCGTTGCTATTAAATGAAAATATCTTCCTCGATCCGTATATCCACGCGCTTTTACCATGCATTTTAACCTTATTATTAGCGAAGAAAATTGGGAAATTGCCAACCTCGGCAAACCAAATCAAAGTAATAGAGGCCAATAGTCTTGAAGATTACTTGGACGAGACTTTAGCGATCAGAGAATTCGCCGCCAGTTTGCTCGATCATATCTTGAAGAATTATGGTAGTAATTACAATACTTTGAAACCAAGGGTCGCCAGAACCCTATTGAAGGCATTCTTACAGTCCAGTCTTAATGGCAATACCAATGATACTAACGAGGCCAAAGAAGAAGAAACGTCCAGCGTGGATAAAACCAACATTCAAAAACTTTATATCAAGAATCTTTTGAGAAACTTTGGCTGTTATTACGGGGCGATCATTGGGATCAAAAAGCTCGGGAATGAAATTATTCGGTTAGTATTATTAGGGAATCTCAAGATTTGGTCAGAATTTATTTTCTTCGACACAACGTTTGATATTAAATCGGAAAATAATAATAACGATGATGGGGATGTGGAAATGGGTGATAACGAAAGCAACGAAACCGCAGATACCAATAACGATGTTTTGTCCAGCAAAATCTTCGCAAAGGAAAAGAAGGTGCTAACCGGAACGATCATCAGTGTATTGAAAGAATTGAAGAAAGACGGGAAAACGTTGAAGAAGGAAGGCTCCGATGAACCGAAGAATGAGGTGTCAATCGATAGAGTCAAGGAAACTGTTGGGGCAGGATTCTACGAGGCGTTGCGGAATGAAAGTGACTACGATGATATTGTTGAAGGGGTGTTTTTCGGAGAGAATTAAGATGTTGGAGAAGATGCAGTGTTAAATATATATGTATAATGCCATCGAAAATGTACTATTACCTGATTATTGTTTTTTATTTTTTATGTTTGTTGTAGAATGTGCATGAAAATTCACAGGAGAATAGGACCAAAAGAAATGAAAGCACTCCAAATAAAATGTACTGAAATACAGCAATAACCAGATATAGATATATATATTTAACCAATTTAAAAAGAAAAATACTAACATAAAACACTGATAAGAAAAGGCAGCGACAAGAAAAGAAATGGGTGAGCAAAAGTAAAAATGGAAGCATAAAAAATATTGCCGATATAAATTAATTATTGGCGAGTTTATAGTAACAATGTATTGGGTGCATTGGGATAAATTGCAAACCAATGCTAATTTCCAGAATTGTTCCCGGCGGTTGAAGTTGTATAAACAAACACAGGTCTGAGGAGAAGGAGAAAAAGCATTGGAGAAATGGAATGATAAACAAATGTTTCCTGAACCTTTGCAATTGAGGAGCTGTGGGGATACGGTATTGATAGTGGATGTGATACACATTATTTGGAACGGGTGTGGAACGGTAGTGAATGTAGATGACGAATTTGGGATCAATGGTGATGTTGCGTGGTATTTGAGCCAGGGCAATGGTTGTGATTAATATGGTGTTGTGAAAGATATTAGTTATAGTTGATATAGTATTTGAAAGACGTTTGGTAATGATTGATGAATATTGACATGTTTTATAAATGCAAATGATGTGTAAGATGAAGTACATTCTAAAGCAAGTGGAATTACTCTCCTTTGGTAAATCATAAAGTATATGTAAACCACAGGAATGATAAAGTGGGACATTCAGGATATAGTATATGGTTGATATGGAAAGCCACCATATTATATATATATACACATATATAGCAAACGATCACGATATATGTATATCAATGCTATGTTAAGCCATATGCATCATTGTGATTTCAGTACGTTATTGATACCATCTCGATGATAACAAATTTCGACGATTAAGAAGTATCGGTGCTTTGTAAGGTAATTGACAGCATCATTTACATGAATCTTCTCTTCAAGCAAAGCAATTGAGAATAAATAGACTTCTAATCAGAAAGGCAAATTAATGAAGATAAATGAATAATTGGAAACAAGAAGTAACAATAATTGGATAATCAGAAAGTGTGAAAAGGTAACGGTGACAACAATTAGACAATTAGACAGAAGGAGAGACAGGAAAAAAGGTCCCTAACAGAACGAGTAGAAACACAAAGGAAAGAAGACAAATTAAAGGAGTTCAAGCTAGAATCATAAAAAAAAAATCATTACAGAAACACAAAAGAGTACGCTAATTCTTGACATCTCAATCTATGAAACGAGCAATCAGATCACCCAACAATAGCCGCAGGACAGCAACCTTTTAATGATCGTCTTCTTACACCGACAACGATCGGGATACTGGATGAAACCGATGTATAAGTCATCATCTGACAAATACAAGTCGGTATCGCCAACTGTCAAAATATGTAACATAAATAATGTCAACCAAACCGTTTCTCGGTGTGGATCACCACCAGCAATCGAATGGGAGAAACCGACAGGTATGTACATATGGGGGATATTTTCTAAAAGAAATTACCAAGCATGTATTATCCGAAGCGAAGTTAAGAGAAAAAGAAAAATGTGAAAAGAATGGGAGAAAAGTACAGTTAAAGAGAAGCGATGAAGTCGTTGTGGATATGGGAATGATGATGACAATCCGTGATGATAGGATTGCAAAATTAATGTGGCCAAGTCAACAGTTCCGAAAGCGGGAGTGGCATTTATGGTGAGTTGCAATTGAAGCTGACTCAGTGATAGCTTCATTCAAGATGGAAATAGTTTCAGGATTCATGATTGGATTGGGCGTAGAACTAAATGTCAGTCTATAGATATTAATATAATGATAATAATAAATATAAAGTGAATTTAAACATTCAATAATATCTAAACAGGAACGCGGCTCGTCAACAACTATTGTAACACTGAACTATTAATTTGTCAATGATTAGGTCAACAGAAAACTACAGTAGTGGCCCCTACCAAAAAAATCCTTTACAGAAATCTCTTCCTTTCTGACTACAAGAGGCTCCTAATAATATGTTCCTGACTATTGCTCCAGTTTCCTGACTTGCTTGTAGTACTGTTTTACCAGTACTAACTAATTACAGTCTACAACCAGCAATCCAGCAAGGCTGGAGCAATTCAGTATTGGTACCATACATAGGATTGCTTGGAGGTGTAGCTTAGACACTACTGTCGTGGTATGCTCTAACAGATGGGCCATGTGATATGCACAACATATTTCCTTCCCAGTTTTGACACATTTGTTGCTGGATATCAAGCGGTAATTGAGGTTAACCCAAGCTCATTCTTCTTTTCATTTTATCTTGAAAAAGCATCTCATAAACTTGAAAAAGCATCTCATAAACTTGAAAATGAATGGTCAACAAGGTGCAAGTGCTGACAATGGTGATGTTATTGATGTCAAGTACGAACCAACAGTAGAGGATATCATTGGCGCTTCTGGTGGTGATAGAACAAAGAGGTTCGTTGAGGCTGTTCGCAATAGAAAAAATCCTTGGGCAAAATCAAAATTTTGGTGTACTATCCTCAGGTATTTCCCTACATCATATTACTTTCCTGATACCAGGATCAGAACGGTAACTGCCAATCCAAAAGGAAGCACAAGTAGCAGGTTCTATTCTTATGTTGGGAAAGAGACCAATATTCTTGAAGCTAAGGCAATGGACGAGGAAGATATAAAAGCAAATTTCAATGAGGCGATATGCTCTATAAATGATGATCCAGCAAGCGAAACTAACTTTCAATTGTTCACTTGCTTGTTTGGTTTTTTTGGCAAGAAAACAAGAGGGTTCCCATCAAGAAAAGAGAAGGAAGTTACATTTCTATCAAGTGTCAATAAGTTTGTCATGGAACCCTGTAAGATTATCTTGGCGTTTATTTTGGCAGAAGATTTGTATGAAGCTCCTTACATAACTGCACTGGCCATACTATGGGGAAAAGAGGCGAGTTTACTATTACATCCTGACATCCCAATATTTCAATACGATGGAAAAAACATTTTTGTTGGTGAGGTTAAACGCCCAAGTATTGGCAATGTTGTTTCTTTTTTGGACAATTTGGCTACTGAAGAACTTGGTGAGTCTACTTAACAACTAAAGAAAAAACAAAAATTAGATGATGATCAGATGAATAATTCAGCGTCCAAGACGATGTTGAGGGAGGTTACCAGTTATATGTTGCTCTCCAATACACCAATTGGTATTTTAACTGATAGCTACACCTATATTTTTTTAAAAATAACTGATTTTGACAATAGAGACCATGCATTATATTTGAAATTGGAATATTATTACACCAAGTCGCGCAGTTCGCTTGAAACAACAGGACCAATGTCACCATGCAGCACACTTATTGCGTTAGTTTACAGGGAGCTCTACAAAACCCAACATGATGAAAAGAGAACACAAAAGTGTATTGATAACTCCATCGTGATGAAAAGAGATTATATCGTATCTTTTTTCAAGCCAAAAGGAATTGAGGAGTTTAGGAAGTTCTGTATCGCGAAAACCGGCAAGC
>JASTVC010000122.1:0-23637 GCA_031125765.1 Saccharomycopsis amapae
GTATCTGTACCAGTAGAAGTATCTGTACCAGTAGAAGTATCTGCGGAAGTACTAGTTGAAGTACCAGTAGAAGTATCAGTAGAAGTATCTGTACCAGTAGAAGTACCAGTAGAAGTACCAGTAGAAGTACCAGTAGAAGTACCAGTAGAAGTATCTGTACCAGTAGAAGTACCAGTAGAAGTATCTGTACCAGTAGAAGTAGAAGTACCTGTACCAGTAGAAGTATCAGTAGAAGTACCAGTAGAAGTATCTGTACCAGTAGAAGTGTCTGTACTAGTGGAAGTGCCAGTAGTAGTGGTTTTAGTGCTTGTAGATGTTACAGTACTAGTAGAGCTTGAAGACAGTGCCGCGTAATCATTACACTCGGAAGTTTCATTATAACTAAGTAATGACATGGAACTTAACTCATCACCGACAAAGCAAAATGGGGCAGCGCTATCTGGGAATGCAAGCAGTTGTACACTGGCATAAGTATAAGAATCTGGCGCAACACCATTGTGACAAAGTCCATATGGGTTCGTAGAACAGTTTGCAGTCAACTGGCTCAGACTGGAGAATCCCATGTATAGTCTTTGTGGCCGTCCAGCACAGTTGTTGAGAAATGAAAGGTCACTCGTCTCAGTATAGAACTCTGTTCCATTCACAAAAAATGAAGCCAGACTGTCGGTGAAAGTAAATTTCAATGAGTATGGTTGCCAACCATAATTTATGCTCTTTGAAACTGTTGGGGTCAGAATGTAATTAGCACCTGGATTTTTTCCCCAAATAAAAGCGGTAGCTCTGATATCATTTTCATTAGAGGTAGTTGTATTAATAGCAATGGATGCAATACCATTAAAACTTGTTGAGTTTACTCCTGGCTCACCACCCAGTACCCCACAAAATAAACGAGCAAAGACATGAATATCCCTATCAAAGAACATATTGAAGTTCACTTCAAGGCTAGAGTCTTTGACTTCAATTGGAAATTTAGTAGACATTGAATTAGTAGTGAGTGCAGATACTCCATTGACCATACTTGTATTCAATTTCAATCCTTCCGGCGCTAGTAAGATTGTGGAGGGGCTAAAGATGTTCATATAATCCAAAGCATTTGGGTTTGTATCACTATTGAAAACAATCTCTCCGTTATTCTGACCATTAACTCCATATTCCCAGAATATTTCAGCTTTCACAATAGTAACAAAGAGTATAAAACTCTCAAAAAAAGTAAACAGAAGCATAGTTCTTTATTTAAAATATTGATCGTTCATTCTTTATTAATCATTTTGTTCCTGAGGGCATGAGAAACCCACCACATTTATATATCATTATCGCAAAAGTAACACTTCCTAAAACTTCCTTTAAATGCGTACTTCTGCTGACTCTTGACATATTTTTATCCACGCAATCAGCGAGCAAGCAATTGTTTTCTGAGGTAGACAAAGAGACTGTTGCGTTGGCTTAGCTTTAGACATTCATTGATTATTTTCCACCTATATCCGTCATATTATGCACACCCAACCCATATCGATTTATGTGATTTTGGTTTTAGTTTGCATCTGGCTTAGTTGATTTGAAACTATTTGGTTTATTTGGTTCCGATTCTTCTTTATCTTTTTATTTATTTTTCTTTCTCGACACTCTTGAAGGTCGCTATTTCCATAATACTGTAATTTGGGTACTCGCAGAAGTTTCCTCTGTGTATGGTTGCTTGTAATATTCTTTATGTTTTTTTGATTATATTTCCAGTTATGTTTATTAGTAAGCAAATTATATAGATAGATAGCAAAAGATTTGAATTCTTTGCTATTAGGCGGAAATTATGTACAGTGTTTTCATTTTCTTTTCGTACCAACCACCGGAAATTTTCATACCAGTGGCAAAAAATAATTCATACCGACCCCCGGTATTTTTCGTACCACCGCAGCGGGATTTATTCATACCATTGCACTTTAATTATTCATACCAACAGGAATATGAATGCATAAACTTCTCATGCTTTCAATAATATTTGATCTTTGATATTATTATAATTATTTATCTTCATTGAATAAATCCTCTTTGCAACAATCATTTGCCATTTCAAAGGCTCGTAACCATTTTTGGAGTGATTTAATCATTCCTTGAATCCTTCAACCGGTTGTCTTTGAGATTTTTGTATGGTATTTTATGTAATTTTTTTTCAGTTTTCTTTATGTTGTTTTCTAACTTTTTTTTCTTCTTTTTTATTTATTTTCAAAAGAGCTGCTGTTGCAAACAGAGATCAATATGTCTAGAAGCATGTCTGCAGAATCCCTTATAACTATCAAGGGAAATATTTTCTGTGGCTTCTTTCACTCTTGGAGTCAATTGCTCCTTCTTGCTCAAGCTTGATCTTTTGACTTTACTCTTACATACTGACCAGAATTCTTCTATAGGATTCAACCCTGGAGAATAAGGAGGTAAAAACACAAGTTCCAACCCACTCAGTGCCACTAGTAACTGCAGATCACGTCGTTTATGAATGGCAGCATTGCCAAGGATCAAATATTTCATACCTTTAAGCTCCTCGTTACTTTCTTTTTGCTGGGTTACTGGCTTTACAAAACTGTAGAAGTGATTAGCTGTAGTACCTCTACTCACTTTGTCAATGGTCGTTTCTGAATCAAGTTTTCTCTTATTGGATGTAGCCACTGGAGTTCTGACCTTTAATTCAATACAAACTTTGGCAGAAATTGCACCAATGAACAAAGTATTAAGCCCTCTGGTTACAGGAACAGTGAGAACAGCTTTTTCACCTACAGCAGACCATCAATACTCACGCCGCACACTAATGTTGAAACCTGCTTCGTCGATGGAATTAAAGTTTTGACTAAAGTCGAGCTTGTCTTTATACTCCTCTGCCCACTCAAGTCTCAGCTTCTTCAATTCCTCCTTTATCAATTTTTGAAGGAATTCCTTATGCTCATCAGTAAGAAGGGGCTTACGACCTCTTTTCATTGTTGGCTCCGAGATACCATTTAATTCATCAACAAGTATTTTGTTCCAATTTCTTTTCCATGTGTAAGCAGTTTGCAAAGATATATCTTTTAAATATGCAGCCTTGTAAACTGATGCGCCTTCTTCCATGACCAATTGCCAAAATCTTTGTTTGATAGCTTGATTATAATACCGGTACGAACCTCTATATCTTCATTCTTTCATTTCAATTTCCATTTCAGCATATTCTTCAAAAACAGGATGAATTTTATTTCCTGTTGGTATGAATAAATAAAATGCAGTGGTATGAACTATTTTTAATAAATGGTATGAATAAATCCCGCTGCGGTGGTACGAAAAATACCGGGGGTCGGTATGAATTATTTTTGCCACCGGTATGAAAATTTACGGTGGTTGGTAAAAAATAAAAACACTGTACAGAAAAAAAATTCAGATAGTGGACACACAAAAAAAATGAATGAGTACTGTATACATTCAAAAACCCAACAAAATCATCGTAATAATAGCAATGTTAACTCATGAGAATGATATTCTCCTAAATAAATGTTCTCCTTACTAATATTGAATTATTGCACCAATTATCAAAAAAATTATCATCTACTTTCATTTTTCTTCTCATATTCATTAGAATTAACAAGGAAATTTTCACGCAAATTTATCTCAAGGTCTATTCTTTGAGGCAATGAGATCTGTGTCAACTTATATTTATAAATGATGCATCAAATGAAATGAAGAAGAAAAAATGTGTTGAAATTGACAGGTATACAAGTACCTTAATATATAAAACAAGTATAAACTAACTCACGTATAACAAGAATATAGGACGGACAGTAGTGAGGACAGCTAGAGACATTATCTATTAGTATCTTGAATGGTAAGCCTTCGAGCGACAACAACAATATTTTATTGGTAGTTTTTAGTAAGAGACGTCCAGGTCCCATTTGACATACACCCACCCAGCACCTGTTGTGCTTGTGTTTAGTGTATTTACAGTGTTTTCATTCTTTATGTGTGTATGAGTCAACCACCGGAAATGTTCATACCAAAAGGAAATAGAATTCATATCAATTTTTTTTTCCATATGAATGGCTATATGAGCCTCTTAACTACTCAAAGAAACTACTAAATAAATGAGTTGACTATGGTTCTAATGAAACAATTCTTACAGATGATGAAAGATGGCCCATTGGGAATAACATTCAAAGTGATGGTATTATGATATACAAAACATGCAAAATAAGGGAACAAATAGGGATTGAGTAATATATTAAAATAATTGGAAACTCTTCAGAAAAAAAAAGAACGAAAATAGCAGCAAGAAAACAAATGATGAAGTGTACTAAAAAATAAATACTAAAATTGATAATAATGATAAAAGGAAAAAACAGGGGAACAAAAACAAAATTTAAAAACAAAAATATTTAATAATATAAGAGTATAAAAAGTAGACTATAATTTAGGATAAAATAAGGATAACTTCAAATTAACAGGAGATGAAAGTATACCAAAATCATTTGCTTTCAATGTGCTTGACCAATTCAACAACCTTTTCTTTCAAACCTTCGGCTGGGAATTGCTTCAAACTTTCGGTGTTTTGTTCTCTACCCAAAGTGGATTCGCTTTCCAATTTTTCTCTTTCTTCATCCTTCTTGAACACTTGCTTGAAGATTTCCAAAACTTGGGCGTTGTATGGAGTGATCAAAGCAGCGTTAGATTGGTACAATTGGATGAGCAAGTTGAAGATTGGAGTGTTTTCTTCAAAACCGCTGACCAATGGCAAGTGACCGAGCAACACTGGAACAATTTGATCGAGTGGAACAGCGTTTGGATTCTTAAGAGCCATTCTGGCAACACAACCACAAGCATTGGCGTAAGAACGGTCAATGATATCTTGGGTTTCATCATCATCTTCAGCCTTGGCTTCCTTATCAGCCTTGTTCAACAATTTGGACAAAGAGTTCAAAATGTCTGGGTAAGCGGCGCTCAAATCTTCAGCAGAGTAGAAGATGATAACACCAATACCGAAAGCAGCATAACCTCTAACGTTGAGGAAAGAGTCCTTGTTCATCAATTCGACGAAATCAGACAACAATTCGTTAGCGAATTCGTTTTCACTCTTCAAACCAACACAAATTTCAGCAAGAGCACCAACAATGACACTTCTCTTTTGGTTGGAAGCAGAGGTCAAGTTCTTGTAAACAACACTCTTGAAAGAAGCAAAGATTCTGTTGAAAGCACTACCCAAAGTAAGGGAAAGAGCAACCAAGATATCCAAACAAGTGTCGTAAATCAAAAGTTCGGTTTCGGATTCGTCAGCACCTTCGACTTCTTCCTTGTCTTCTTCATCACCTTGAGAAATGTGTTCACCCTTCAACAATTTCATGAGTTCGATACACAAGGTTTCCAAAGAACCAGATTCACCGCTGTCCATAATGGCAATTGCACCGATCTTTTGGAAGGCACCTTCCAAACTGGCCAAAACACTGTGGATGGTTGTGATTTCGTATTCTTCTTGCAAGATTTCAATGGACTTTTCTCTGACAGCCTTGATGATGGCCAAAAGTTCAGCTGGAACGTAGTTTTCAGTAACGGCACCGACTGGGAACTTCTTCAAGCTAACATTGTTTTCGTACAAGGCAATAACAATGGTCCACAAAGTACCGATACAGACACTGTTGATGGTGAAAGAGTCAGTTTGTTCCAACAAAACATTGACAACTTCTTCAACGTATTCACCAAAGTGGTTTTTGGTGGCACTAGCCAATTCACCCAAGGCAATAGTGGCGATTTCCTTTTCCATGGTGATACCAGTAGAGATTTGAAGGTTCTTCGCAATGTCTTCCATATCTTCAATTTCTTCTTCTTCGTCTTCACCTGTATTGAACAACAATTCGTCTTGTTGAAGACATTTGATGATAGCTGGGATCAACTTTGGCAAGAATGGGCTGAAGTCTTCACCGTAAACCTTGGCCATATTGTTGATGAAGGTGAAACCAGATTCTCTCAATCTTGGGTTTTCAGAGCTAATACAAACATAAGAAGAGCCAATCAAAGGTTCAGCGAACTTGGCAAAAGACTGAGCACCAACAGCTCTAGCGACGGTGGAAATGTTTTCGAAAGTAGAAGCAATCAATTCAATGTCATCAGTGGTCAAACCTTCAAGAGAGTCTGGGATCTTGATCAATGGTTCCAACATTTTCAAAGAATTGTCAAAGTATGGAATGAAAGCCTTACCAGCAGCGAAAGCGGTAGAACCAATTGCAGAAACAATGGCGGTCTTCAAAGAAGAAGAGTTAGCTTGATTCAACATTTCAAATAATTTGTTGGTCAATGGTTCCAAGTATGGGACAATGGCTTCTTGTTCCATGTATTCAAGAATACCATCAAGAGCATAAGTGGCATATTTGTAAATACTTTGGTAAGAAGAGGATTGAATGACTTCCATAAGAAGAGGCAACAAGGTTTCGTGGTAACCAGCCAAATTGTTTTGCAATTGACCAGCCAATTCATTGAAAGTCTTAAGAGCAGCCAATTTGACAACTGGGTGTTCGTTCTTCAAACCTTGAACCAATAATGGCATCAATTTGGACAAGTGGTTAGAAATAAAATCTGGAGCACCGGCGGAAATAACACCGACAGACAGCAAACCGGCTCTGACTCTGTAAACATTTTGAGTATCATTGATCAAATTGCCAAGTTCGTTGAAAATTGGGGTGATGGCTTGTTTTGGTGGCAATTCATTGGCCAATTCAGCCAACAATCTAAGACCGAGAGCAGAAGTGGTGTTTTCTTCGTTTTCATTTTCTTCCGAGTTTTCATCCAATTCTTCTTCGTCATCAATTGGATCGCAGGCAATCTTAAGACCGGCCAAAGTCAAATCTGGACCCAAGTTCTTACTAATGATTCTGCTCTTCTTCATTGGGATGACTCTAATCAAGAATTGCAAAGCCATGATTCTGTAGTCTTCGTCCAATTGTTGGTTCATAGCGATTTCAACAAACATGTTGATCAACACAAACAAGTTGTCACCAACGAATTTGTTGTCAAAGTATGGGAAATCATTGAAACCAATGAAAATAGTTCTGGCGTTGTCAGAGTCGTCTTTTTCGATGGTGGCCTTCAAAACATCGATCATTGGGTTAATCAAGTTCTTGAATTGGTTAGCCAATTCTGGTTCTGGGTCTTCAAAGCAAGAAGCGATAGAAGTCAAGGCTTCGAAAGAGTAAACTCTGTTTTGCAAGTTTTCTGGATCTTGCAAAGTATTACTCAAAAGACCAATGAAATCACCGGCATGGCCGAGCAAAGCAGTATTGTTGTAGCCGTCTAAAAGACTGTATAAAGTGTAAACCGAGGTTTCCTTGGCCTTGGTATTTTCGTTGCTAGAAATGTTGGCGATCAAAACGTTGATCAAATCTGGCCATTTGTTTTCTGACAAGTCTTCAACTTCAGTGATGGCACAAATGACACGAGCGGCACTGTGGGCAACCAAGCTATTTTGTTCTTCCAAAGTGAACTTCAAAATTGAGTCACGGATGGCGTTCTTGATGGAATCATCGACGGCCTCCCAGTGCTTTTCAACCAACTTCTTAGCTTCAACAGCCGACAATTGTTTGAGTTGACTTTCTGGGTGAGTGGTCAAGATCTGGACCATAGCAGGTAAAGAGTCTGGGCTGCCATAGAAATCATTGGTCAACTTGCTGGAAGCTTCCTTGACCACCTTGGTGTCTGGAACAACGGTAAGATTCAAAGTATCCACGAGGGCGGAAACGAATTCTTCACTCATCTTTAAAATATATATTCTGTTGGGGGGTTGGAAATTCAAAAGTATAAGCGACGGCTAATACTAAAAAAAAGGGGGTATCTGGAATTAAATTATCCAACAGAATCACAGCAAAGCTATTCTACTATTAAAGAAAGGATCGAAGGTGATTTGTGTGACAAAAAAAAAAAAAATTTAATTTTTCATAGAAAAAAAATATTTTGATCATAAAAAAAAAAAAAAAAAAAAAATTTTTCGGCTCATCACCAGGGTAATCGATGATCTGCGCGGTGCTTATGCAGCAACGAATCATCGGGGTCTTTTATGAGTTAATAATGGTTAATGATAATTGAGAATGGTTGTAGGCTTATTATTTCATCATTAACTGATAATAAATATTGTGGTCCGTTTCAAGCGGTACAGAAAATGCCTAATCACTGCCGTTGTTGTTGAAATAAATAAGATTAGGATTTCAATGTTGCAGCAACGTCGGCGCGCTCCCGAACTGGGCAGAACCATATTGGTGGACAACGACAACCAACAACGATAAAGAATTTGTCCGAGTGGCTGCGATTGTATGTTAAAATGCATTGGTCTTTGATCAAGGAAACGGATATCCGTGTCAGAACTGATTAGCTCTGGTCAATTTATCACCAATGCATTATATTAAACCACATTGGAGCAGCACAGAAAATCGGACTTTTAATCTACGTCATATCAAAATCAAAATCCTATTTTTGCTTAACCAGAATACTGAACAATACTCTCCAACAACCCTCATTCTCTCAGTGAGAATTAGCTTATTCTTCTTCTTAGATCATACTCTTAATTTGTAGTATATTACCATTCAATGAATAATGAGTGAGAATCTTCTTTTTTTTTTTTCAAGTAATTGTGGAGAAAACTCATTAACACTTTCCTTCGTAGCTTTTCTTTCATCTCCATTGATGGATAAATATTAAGGCATGTGCTTCACATCGGAACTATTGTGTATGAGCTCGATACTTTCATATAGATGATAATATCTATATGACCCCATCCTATGCGGTTTCCTCTCTATATTTCAACAATAGAAAAGAGAAAAATAGGGTGTGAGAAATAGAGGTCAAGAACTGAAGTGGTTCTAGTGGACCTGGCCTTCTATTATTTCTCAAAATCAAAAGATATTATGTCGTTGCCATATAGGGAAAAGTTAAAAAACATAAAAGTATACATTGGTATCGATCTTTGCAACACCCATTTCCCATCAATGAAATAATTTTAGGAAAGACTCCTAATAATTACCATCCACAGAATAGGTTTTTCCCAAAATGAAAGCAGTAGCAAATCAAAATTAGTTTAGAAGCTACGTGCCGATCTGCTATATATAAAACCCACAATGATTTATCAATCATGTTGTAGTAATATAGAAATACATCCCCAATCAATCAGAAAAAAGTGAGAGCACAAAAATTATAATCTATGCTCTGATATTGATATATGAGAAAGTTAGCTTCGTACTTAATTGATAGTGTATAACACTCGATTTTGGAGGCTGTTAGCAGTATCGTCACAACGGTAGTATTGGGATATGATTTTCCCAGATCGTTCCACGAGTCTACTGGGATTATTTGAAATCATTGATCTAGAAGTAACATCTTACTTTAAATCGATGAATCTTCTTTATTTTAAATCTCCATACGACGTAGGAGAATCCTTTGTTAAATTTTATGAACCATCTCCATCATCGATTAAATGTTCGAAAAAGAGGCACCAACAATTGACTTCATAAGATATTACTGCTGAAAAAAAAAGTTTTATTTTAATCTTGAAAGTCTTTATTTTGTTTTTGAGGGCGCAGGGAGGAATTTACTCATTGATAATCTTTTCTTTATCAATATTGTCAAGAGAAATTAGCCATCAAGATTTTGAAAGTTGGCGGTCCATTCTAACATCGAACATTATTTGCGAAGTTGAATAATCCACAATGATCTTTTTTCGGGAACGTATTACTGGTTGGAACTAAAAGGAATTTTGACAGATTTTTAGTCAGGAATAACTAACTATTTCTTCCATATTATTAATTTCAGATTGCTTGATGAGACATTTGGAACAAAAATATCTTTGGAATTTGCCTCTTTGATCAACATCAGTTCTCAATAACAAACCAAAAACATGCAAAGAGTGTTACCATAATTGTTTCTTATTCAAAGTTGGAGTTTTTATTGTTTTACAATTTGAGAAAATATTGTTACTGGTTTGATTCCAATCTCTTAAGGTACCTGTGTTGACTAAGACCTCTACTACTACGACTACGTCCCTTGATCTATAAGCTTTCTCCATATTCAAAAAGTATAATTACGGTTAACTACCAATGAGAACTGATGAACCAACCACCATGATCGGGACCTTTGAAAAGCTTAATTATTGACTTCTTCCCTGATTTCTCTTGAATCATCGTAATTTAATCATAAAATAATTACACTCTGGATCAAAAAAAAAAAACAATCTCTCAATGCCAATTTGTCTAACGACAACGTTCCATATTCAATAAACTATCTATAATTTGGCATTATTGAACCCTGCATGAAAAACTTCATTCTCGAAAACTTCTCTCTCTAAGCCTTAGATTTTGACGGTCCAAACACATCTTAGTCCTCTTTCTCTACATATTAGAACATATTAAAACAATAATGAGTTGCACTATGTAATTACTAAAGAATTAGTTAACTAAAATACAAAAAGTTTGATTAAAAAAAATGGAATAATGAAAAAAAAGGGCATAAAAAAATTAACCACATAATAATAAAGGAAAAAAAACAGCGACATTAAAAAGATTCGTTTAGTCAACTTCTTCCATAGCGGATTCAGCAACACCTTCATCTTCGGCCTTAGTGTTGATTTCTTCAATTTGTTCTTCTTCTTCGTCTTCATCAATGTTCAAACCCAAAGAGATCAATCTGTTGATTCTGGTAGCAAAAGAGTTTGGTTCTTCCAAAGTGAAACCAGAAGTCAACAAGGCAGTGTCGAACAACAAGACAGTCAAGTCCTTGACGGTTCTGTCTTCTTCACCATCCTTTTCAACCTTCTTTCTCAATTCCTTGATGATAGAAGACTTTGGAGAGATTTCAAAGATCTTCTTGGAGGCCATGTAGTTAGACATAGAGGTGTCTCTAAGGGCTTGAGCCTTCATGATTCTTTCCATGTTAGCAGACCAACCGAATTGAGCGGTTCTGATAGCAGCTGGAGCGTCAATCAATTTGTGAGAAACAACAACTTTTTCAACCTTGTCACCGAGAACGGTCTTCAAAGCCTTGGTCAATGGTTCGAATTCCTTTTCTTCTTGTTCTCTTTCCTTCTTTTCTTCATCACTTTCTTCCAATTCAAAGTCCTTGGTGATGTCGATCAATTTCTTGTCTTCGAATTCCTTCAATTGAGTAACGGCGTATTCATCAATTGGGTCAACGAGGAACAAAACTTCAAAGTCCTTGGCCTTCAAGACGTCCAAGAATGGAGAGTTTTCGACAGCCTTGTGTGATTCACCAGTGATGAAGTAAATGTTCTTTTGGTGTTCCTTCATTCTGGTAACGTAGTCAGACAAAGAAGTCAATTCATCACTAGACTTGGTAGACTTGAATCTCAACAACTTAGCCAAAGCGTTTCTGTTAGTGGCGTCTTCGTGAATACCCAACTTAAGGTTCTTACCGAAAGCACTGTAGAACTTGTCAAATTGTTCAGAGTCTTCGGCAATTTCGTTGAAAGTTTCCAAAACCTTCTTGACCAAGTTCTTCTTTATAACCTTCAAGATCTTGTTTTGTTGCAACACTTCTCTGGACAAGTTCAATGGCAAATCTTCGGAATCGACAACCCCCTTGACAAAGTTCAAGTAGTCTGGCAACAAGTCGGCTTCATCGGTAATGAAGACACGACGGACGTACAAGTTGATAGAAGACTTCTTCTTCTTGGAGGATTCGAACAAGTCGAATGGGGCTCTCTTTGGAACAAACAAGATGGCCTTGAATTCAAGTTGACCTTCGACAGAAAAGTGCTTGACAGCCAATGGGTCTTCCCAGTCGTTAGAGATGGACTTGTAGAAAGCATTGTATTCGTCTTGAGTGACTTCACTTGGGTTTCTTGACCACAATGGCTTAGTCTTGTTGAGGACTTCTTCTTCTTGGACGGTTTCCTTAACCTTCTTGGTTTCCTTCTTTTCGTTACCTTCGTCGTCAACTTCTTCCAACTTTGGTTTCTTGTCATCTTCACCTTCCTTGACTTCTTCTTCGTCAGCTGGAACGTCTTTTTCAACTTCCTTGGTGACCATCAATTGGATTGGGTAAGCAACGAATTCACTGTGCTTCTTGACAATTTCCTTGATTCTCTTTTCTTCCAAGTATTCCAATTGGTCATCCTTCAAGAACAATCTCAAGACAGAACCTCTAGAGATTCTTTCGTTGGTTTCGTCCAAAGAAACGGTGAACTTACCACCGGCGTTAGATTCCCAAATGTATTGCTCATCGTCGTTAGACTTGGAGATAACTTGAACGTGATCAGCAACCAAGAACAAAGAGTAGAAACCGACACCGAATTGACCAATCATGGAAACGTCGGCACCAGCAGAAAGGGCTTCCATAAAAGCCTTAGTACCAGACTTGGCAATGGTACCCAAGTTGTTGACCAATTCAGCCTTGGTCATACCGATACCGGAATCTCTGATTTCAAGAACTTTTTCTTCAGGCTTTGGGGTGATTCTGATGAACAATTCTGGTTCAGTGGCCAATTCAGCAGGGTCGGACAAACCCTTGTATCTGATCTTGTCCAAAGCATCGGAGGCGTTAGAAATCAATTCTCTCAAGAAAATCTCTTTGTTGGAATAAACAGTGTTAATGATAAGAGACATAAGCTGAGTGATCTCAGCTTGGAACTCGTAAGTTTCAGATTTTCCGTCAGACATCTTGAAAATATTTGTTGATCGATACTAAGTAAATGATAATGGACAAACAAAGTGAAGAAAATTCGAAGAGGTGGTGGCTGACTGAAGTGGAATTTTTTCAGCGCTTTTTATATTTTTTTTTCCAGTAATCCAAAAAACCTTCGATGGGGTTCCATGGAAGGAATATGCGGTGGTCTGTGTGCTGATGCGTTGTTGATGTGACCGCACCCCACGCACCCTGTGTTTCCAGAAGGTTCGAGATCATCAATTGTTAGCAAATATCTTAACAGACACTTATATAGAGAACGAGGTGATATGACAGGTAGTAGAAATTAGAGCAATAAATAATGGCACTCCCATATTCTACGGATCATACCTCAATTAAAGCAAATAACGTACCATAAACATCGGCATCATTTGACACATTGGAAATCACCACCATATCATCAATCATAATGTTTATAGAATCTTCAGCTTATATTAACAAAAAACAAACAAGAAAACAGCAACGGAAAGCAAGAAAAAAAAATAAGAAAAACAAAATCAAGGATAGAGATTATCAAATTCCATAGAATGAGTTACATAACAAATATCAATCAACAAATTCTCCAACAATCAATTCCATTTACAACTTTTGGTTAAGAGAATATCTGACCACTTCATCAATAGCTTGGGCAGTGAAGTCAACATTGTTTTCGTTCAACCCAGCAACCGAGGCTCTACCATTACCAGTCAAGTACACACCATGCTTTTCTTCCAATCTTTGGACTTCTTGCTTGCTCAAGCCAGTGAAGGAAAACATCCCAATTTGCTTGACAATGTGGTCCCAGTTACCTGGGGTCTTGTACTTGTTGGTCAACGCGTCTCTAAGAGCCACTCTCATACTGTAGATTCTACTACTCATGGTCTTAAGATCTTGTTCCCATTGGGCACGCAATTCAGGATCGGTCAACACTGTAGCGGCGATTTTCGAACCGTAAGCTGGAGGGTTGGAGAGCTCTGATCTGGTAATCTTCTTGAATTGCGAGGCCACGGCCTCTTTGAAATCTTCTGGGTTTTCTTCCGCATCTGGGGCAACATTGGTTTTGACGGCGTCAGCGGCAGGATGCTTATTGAAAATTTCTGGCAAAATCAAGTGGACCGCCCCGATTCTTTCACCGTACAAACCCAAGTTCTTAGCAAAAGATTGACAAATCATAATTGGAGAGTTCGACAACTTTTGGATCCCCAATCTCAAAGAGTAAGAGTCTTCGACCAAAGAACCAGAAGCAAAACCTTGATAAGCAATGTCAAAAAGTGGGAAATGTTGCTTGGACTTGATGGCGTCCAAAATCAAGTTCCATTGCTCTTTGGTAGGGTCTAAACCAGTTGGATTGTGGGCGACGGCGTGCAACAAGAAGATGGAACCAGAGGAAGCGTTGTTAATGGTTTGCAACATTTCGTTGATGTTGAGGGATTTGGTCAGAGGGTTCCAGTATGGGTAAAGCTTGACTTGGAATCCCAACGATTCAAAGATTTGTTTATGGTTAGCCCAGGTTGGGTCGGAAACATAAATGATCTTGTCTTCTGGGGCCTTGTTGATGAAACGGCTCAAGAAAGTCCCGGAAAAGTGCAAAGCACCAGTCCCAGAAAGGGTTTGGGCAGAAACGGTTCTGTCCTTGATTTGACGGTACACTGCGTCGTCGCTGACAAGCAATTGCAATGCGGCGTCGATGAACTTGGCGTTACCAGAGATTGGCAAGTATTCGTGGTTGAAAGCTGGGTCTTGTTGGAGCTTCTTTTCGGCAGCCTTGATCGATGGCAAAATCCATGGTTTACCAGAATTGTCTCTGTAAGCCCCGATTCCCAAATCAACCTTGAATTTACGGGTGTCGGCAGACATACGGGACTTGAGGCCGAAGAGAGGGTCAGGAGGAAGCTTGTTGATCTTTTTGAAGACGGACATTGTAGGAATGCTCAGAAATGAGGTGTCTTGATTGGGGGGATAAGTTGATTGAGGAGAAGAAGGAAGAAGAAAAATGATTTCAAAGATGATTCATAAATTTCTCCACGGAAAAATGAAAAAAAAAAAAAAAAAAAAATCTAAAAAAATTTCCTCCCGCACACAGCAACTGCAACCGGGGGCAGCAATGACATCAATTGTTATGGGAGATGAACACTACAGAAATGTTCAATGGTGACTTATATTAATATATTTCTTTTCAGAATATCGAATCGTTGTTGGAATTACCCCGGGGGTTGGGGGTGTTCACCGAATTACCATTACGTAAGCAAATGGTAATCGTTAGTGATTCCATACTTTTGGAACATTTTTGCTTCTTCTTCTTCTTCTTCTTCTTCTTCGATCCTGTCCAATTCAAACATAAATAGGGGATACCAATACATTAACTACAATCCATCACAGAAAATTTCATGAATACTTGTGCATCGACAAAAAAAAATATAATTAGAGACTATTAATAAAAGGTTTGATTTGCTATCTTTTCAAAAGGTTGAGAATATTTACTTTAAAAAAGTTTACAAGTTGTTAATAACTTGTTCGGTGTAGTGAGAAGTGGTGGCATTACCCTTCAAGTCCTTAGTTCTAGAGTCTGGGCCGGTGGCGATGGTCTTCAACACAGCGGTTTCGATCTTGTCGGCGTAAGCGTCCAAGCTCATGTGTCTCAACATCATACAAGAACTCAACAACAAAGCAGTTGGGTTGGCCATGTTCTTACCAGCGATATCTGGGGCAGAACCGTGGACGGCTTCAAAGATAGAAACCTTGTCACCCATGTTACCGGATGGGGTCAAACCCAAACCACCAATCAAACCAGAGGCCAAATCGGACATGATGTCACCGTACAAGTTTGGCATGACCATGACGAGGTTGGAGTATTTGGTTGGGTCGGCAACCATCTTCAAAGAGGTGTTGTCCAACAATTCAAAGCTCAACTTGATGTCTGGGAAGTTCTTGGCGACTTCTTTGGCAGTTTCGACGAACAAACCGTCAGAAAGCTTCATGATCGAGGCCTTGTGAACAACGACAACTTCTGGTCTGTTGACGGATCTGGCGTATTCAAAGGCAAACTTGATGACTCTTTCGGAAGCTGGCTTGGTGATCAACTTGATGGATTGAACCACTCCTGGGACAATAGTGTGTTCGATACCAGAGTATTCACCTTCGGTGTTTTCTCTAATCAACACACTGTCGACATCATCGTATGGGGTCTTGAAACCAACGATGGACTTGGCAGGTCTCAAGTTGGCAAACAAGTTGAAAGTTCTTCTCAAGGTCAAGTTAAGGGACTGGTGACCTTTACCGATTGGGGTAGCGAGAGGACCTTTAAGGGCGACCAAGTTCTTGTTGATCGAGTCGACGGCTGGTTGCGGGATGGTGGTTCTACCATTGATCAACAATGGGGTAACGTCACAGGATTCCCATTCGATAGGGACGTTGGCGGCTTTGTAGATGTCCTTGACGGCTTGGGAGATTTCGACCCCGATACCATCACCTTCGATGAATGAGACGGTGTAAGTACCGTTAGCATTCTTTTGGCCGTTAAACTTGGCAACTTGGGTAGCGTAGGATCTGCGAGCAGCAAGACGGGAGGCGTTGAACAATCTGGAGGACAACATGGTGATGTATGAGATGATGATAATAATATATCAGAGAGTAAGAGAAGGAAGAGAAAGCATTTTTCCCTTCAGTAATAGGTGGTGGTTTTTTTTTCTTTCTTTCTTTGGAGAGCATTTTTTTTTTTTTTCGCATCAGATCAAATCGTCGGCGCCGTTACGGACCACCAATTGCGGGCCGGGGCTCAACGTGCGCTCGGATATCATGGAAGGCTTTTATTATTATTATTATTATTATTATGATTATATATTCATAGTATATATTATTATTGTTATTGATAGTAGATCTATATGCCGCTTCTCACCCCTCCTCCCCATCCACCTTAATCGCATGGATCAACAAATCAACCACCCTCGCACTGTACCCGTACTCGTTGTCGTACCACCCAAACAACTTCACAAACTTCTCACTCAACCAAATCCCGGCTTTGGCATCGTACACACACGAATGGGTGTCACTAACGTAATCACAGCTCACCACCGCCTCCTCAGTGTACCCGACAATCCCTCTCAACTTCCCGTTCGCATGGGCCTCCACCACCGAGTTGATCTCCTTCAATGACAGTACCGGTCTTGCCAACTTGATGGTCACATCGACAATCGACACATCGGTGGTAGGCACTCTCATGGACATTCCTGACAACTTGCCATTCAACTCTGGAATCACCAATCCCACCATCTTGGCCGCTCCGGTAGATGACGGAATGATATTGTCACTAGCGGCTCTCCCGCCTCTCCAGTCTTTTCTCGAGGTCCCATCAACCGTCTTTTGCGATGCCGTCATGGCATGGATCGTCGTCATAAGGGCCTCCTCCACCCCAAACGACTCGTGAATGATTTTAATCAATGGAGCAAGACAATTGGTGGTACACGACGCGTTGGAAATGATTTGTTGGTCGGCAGTGTACTTATCCTCATTGACCCCCATAACGTAGACCGGAGTATCTTTGGATGGGGCAGTAATAATCACTTTCTTGGCCCCGGCATCGATATGTTTTTGACATCCCGCAGCGTTGGTGAAAATCCCCGTGGACTCCACAACGTAGTCGATTTGGTGCTCGGACCATGGCAAAGTGGCAGGATCCCGCTCGTGGTATATCTTGATCACGTACTTGTCGTTGATGATAAGCGAGTCTTCATTATGCTTGACCTCGCCTTGGAAACGGCCGTGTTTGGAATCGTACTTGAACTTGTAAGCAGCGTACCCTGGTTCCATGGCAGGATTGTTGAGGGCGACGATCGACACGTTAGCAAAGGCTGGGTCATTCTCAATCTTGTCAAGAAGGATACGCAACACTAAACGGCCAATACGACCAAACCCATTAATGGCAACGTTGATTTTGGACATTGTAGGAATATAATCTTTTTTGTTAATGGAAATACAAACCACCGGTGAAGTCTCTGTCACCCAACTATGGATTTATACAGAAAGTGGGGGGAGGAGAGAGAGAAGAACTTTGAAATACCCTTCAAAACAAGAGAGTCCCTTAGAAAACACACCAAGAGTCATTATATGCTTCACCGTTGAGGAAAAGCCTGGAGTATTTATAGTAGATCATAAAACGTTGGGGCTCCTAAAAAGGGTTTTCCCCGGGCCCGGGGGAAAGTGACGTTTTTTATTTTTTTTTTTTTTTTTTAACCTTAATATTAATGTTTTATGGTAGAATATAAATAATAATGAAGGATAAACCAATTACAATAAGTAACCAGAAATGTCTCCATATTAAAGTTAATAATTATTATTATCAGATAGAAACAGCAAAGCAATCTTTTATTGTTTGATCGAATATTCAATCTGGTTAATTTATAGAGAAAGAAAAAAAAATAAAAAGCCGATCCCACCCGGGAAAACAGCAACGATGATGACACTAATTCACGCCAACTCCATCAACTTCTCACTCAAAGAATTAATCTGATTACTCAAATCTTCCCAGGCTTTTCTATTGCTGATCACCGAGTTCTTCGCCACCTCGATTTGTCCTTCAAGGACACTATTCATTCTGACTAAAAACTCCAAAGAGTAGTCTAGCTTCACTTTAAACGCGTATTTCTCAACTCCATCTTTGTAAAACCTATCGTAATATTGACGCGATTTCAATTTCACAAGGATCTCGTCCACCGTTGCTTCATCGCCATCGAATAGTTCTATAAGTTCCGTCTTATTAAAAGATTTGTCTTTGGCGTCGCGCATCGATCTCAACGCCCGCTCAATGTTTTGGATTATTGTCCGGTTTGCTGCGATCTTATCTAGCGAATCTTTGATCTTTTGCCTTTCCATCTCCAAACATCGGTCGTCTTTTTTCATCATCTCCAACTTGGCGAGTTCCGATTCGATTTCTTTATATTGTAAGATAAGACTCTTCAAATGCTGGGTATTGCTGATTAGGTACTCTCTTATAAGTAGATATTGTTTGATGAGCTTGGTTTTGAGCGCCAGAAGTTTCTCTATTTGATATTGTTCTTGCACCAGGGCTGGCTGGTTGGAAAGATCGAACTTGACTCTGACAAGAAGCGACGTGAGGTCGTTTATCTTGCCCACGAACCCAAGGTAACTATCAACCACTTTTGGAATGATGTAGGCTCGCTCTTGGAAGACTATGGAATGGTTTTTGTTAGTTGGTGGTCCCCGACTTGTGTTCAATACTATCAAAACATACGCTGTGTTTCGTTTTCCACTGTACGACGATAAGCCATGGCTATTTAAATTGGTAACTGTTGAGGCAATAATGATTGAGGTGATCTTCAGTCTCCTTCAGTCTGTCTCTTCCACAGTGAAATAAGAAAAAAAAATCCAATTCTCAAACAATACTACGGGCACGCAGACGGACACTATCATACTGATCAATGATTGTCTAATAATCCCCAAATACTGTAAGTGGAAAGATATGTATGTCTCTGAAAATCATTCAAGTCCAAACTAATTTACAACAATCCCAAAATGATTGGTAAATTTAAGAAAGAAAAAAAAAGATAATATATGAGCCACTTCATGGGACCTATAGATATAAGCCCATATCATCAAAAGATTTGCCGGCAATAACTAATAAATATATATAAAAACAAAGAATAGTAAATGGATAAAAAAAACATTGAGAAAACCAGTAAAAAAGATGAACAGTACCAAAGCGGATGAATAACTCCATGCAAATTTCAAAAACAAATCAAAAAAAAAAAAGGAGACCTGGGTCCAAGTTCCATTCTATATTTCTTTGGATCCTCAAAGAAACAAAAACGAAAAAAAAAGAAAATGAACTAAAAAAAAAAAAAAAAAAAGAAGCAAAACATAATGCCATCATTTCCTCATCAATGGCATGACAATCAAAAATAATGTTTCCCCAATTATACGTATTATCCACTTAGTAGTTGACGCTGATCAAGTAATCGGCCAATTGTTCAACCACCTTGGTGGCATCACCTGGTTGGACCCCTTCTGGGTAGTGGCCAACCAAAATGGCTTGCTTGGTCTTGACGCAAATCAAACCGCTCTTTTCTTGTCTACCGTAAATACTACGTTCGTCAGCTCTGATCAAAAAGTATTTTTCACCCTTGACATGAAGCCCCTTGGCTTGTAAGCCTTCTGGGGTTTGGAAACCTTTGGCGATTTCTTGGATCTCGGTCGAGTATAGACCGAGGGCGTTGGATTCAGCCCAGACTGAATCACCAGCAGCGGAATAGATAGCGGCCTTGTCGACAAAAGTGGTGGCGATCAAGTTATCAGTGTATGCTATAAATTGCCAGCGGTTAGTAATGGAATGAGGTTCTTGTAAAATGGTTTGTGATAAGAAAATAACAACAAAGAAGGAAAAAAAAAAAATTGAATTCGCCATTATCTACTGATGACTCCAAGACAAAAAGGACTCGAGATCATCAAATGCAATATATCAACAATAACGATGATAATTGACAGGTGCCGATTCTGGTAGGTCATCATATTTACTACAACAGTATTCACAGTAATACTCCTGATAAACAACACTGATTAACCACCAGAGACCCAATGGGTTGATCCGGTTCCCTACAACTTGCCAAATGTCAAAATCAAAACCACAAGAACAACCACAGAATTGCAATAATTTCTAAATGTACCAGACCGACAGAACAGCAGAACATACCTTGCCATGACATGGTGAATGGATTGTGAGTAGTCTAATATAAAATAGTGGGAAATTGACGGTTGCAGAAGAGAACAATGCCTTTATTAACGTGTGTTTTTGGGATCGATCGCACACTCAAAAAAATTCCAATTTTTTTTTGGTTTCATAGAATCATCAATAGTTACCCGGTATTCACATACCATACCTCGTCATATACCCTCGTCCTCTCAACAGTTATTTATCTAGTTATCTATAGACACTTTTGAATATCTTAATAATAATAATTACACTAGTCAATCACATGCATACCATTTATTTACAATCTATTAAACATCCACCAGGAAACATCTCTAAAACTCTTGGATGGTATTATTAAGACTCAGAACCATTCTAATTGCCCCATGTGGATCCATCTTATTATGCACAAACAACCCTTGTAACTGTGCCGTGCTCACCTTAATTCTCAACTCTCTGACTTTCTCCAAGAACTTGTCCCTCAAATTTTCAGCATTCTCGGCTTCACCGTAGAATCTCATAAACATCTGGGACATCTGCCATTCCGAAGCATTATCAATCAACACTTTGTAATCGACTCTTCCTGGTCTCAAGATTGCCGGGTCCAATTTCTCCGGATGATTCGTAGTCATGAATGTGATCATTTCTTCTGCCGAGGCCACCCCATCAATGGCATTAAGCAACCCACTGAATGTGATCCCCATCACCCCTTGGTCCTTATTTTGTTGTCTTTTGGTGAATGCCGCATCAATATCTTCGAGCAATAATATTGAACGTTGAGGAATATTGTTGATCAAATGGTTAAGTCTGTCATCGGTCAAATTCGCCTCACTAAGATTCAAAATACAAATATTATAATCTAGCGACCCGGCAAGCGCTTGAATAAAACTGGTTTTCCCACTCCCTGGAGGACCATAGAGCAAATACCCCCGACGGTACGGAATCCCTCTTTGGAAATACCATTGGCCACTTTTCAAGAAATCTGTAACATCATCAACGATCCCTTGTTTGATTCCATTATCGAGAATAACACTCTCGAGTAATCTTTTCCGTCTAGGTTTGCCAAACGGTCTCCATTCCGGCCCCCACGAGGTGTAAATCACGGTCTTCCCTTCTTGACTCTTTAGGGCCAAAGTTTTCGCCTCGTTCAACATTTCATAAAATAAGTTCCGGTCACGGTACAACGTGGTCAAGGTGACGGTTTCGAACGGAGTGCCGCTGGTCATATCGATCAATTTCCCCGATCTTTCTCTTTTCACAAACATGTAAGCACCTTTATACTTAATGAAATGGTTACCAGGACCAGGCACAAGACTGAAATTCGTGGTGATCGAGCCATTATCGTGTTGGACATAGTTGGTCTCGACACTCAAATGACGCGACAGGCGTTGTTTATACTTTGACATCCATTCAAGAAACCAAAGGTACAGCTTATCCTTCAGAGGGATTTCTAAATCCACAAGCAACTGACGGTAGACAAACAGCGACGCTTTGACGGTTCCCAGCCTAATAAGCGCAAGCCCGGTCCCAAGCAACATGAGCCCCCCACCGGCAGCAAAGTACGGGTTAGCAGTCACTGCTTCATCGAATAATTTTCTAAGCGTCCCTTTTGGTTCATTGGATACTTCGGTAACCGGTGTTGAATTATCATTGTTATTATTATTATTATTATTATTATCATTAGCTGGTGGAGGATTAGTGAGAGACCCGTTGAAAGATCCATTGTTGCTATTACCTCCTCCAGGGGGAGGACCAAATGCCGAGAACATATTGTATAGATTTGGTTTAATTCCAGACAATATCCTGGCAGTAGTGAGTTTCCTATATTGTTAGTGTTGTGGTGATTTGGAAAATTTTGGTGGTCCCAATCTCCCGCGATGATGGCACCCGTGTGTATATACACGTGATGATATTTTTACCCATTTGTTAAACTTAGCTGTTATAACCATAACTTTTATAATTTATTTTTATTATTTTATTACAGTATTTATACTTACTTTAACAATTCATTTTATTTTCTTCGATTCAGCCTTCAGTAGGTCAAATTATCGTATAAGACCCTCAATCGGTAGATTAACATGAGACACAGCTTATATTGCACAGATACTTTTATAATATAAAAACCTTTTGTTTTCAATATCTGATGGGCGGTGAAAAAAAAAAAAGCATTTATGCCATATATAAACAAAAACTCTTAATAAACACACGTTGCGAAGGAAGAGAAGGGAAATCAAGCAAATTATTAAGTCAATCCCACCCTCTTCACTCGACCTACACTCGTCTGTGCTATGGTGCTTATGAACATGTTAATCTGTTAGAATCGTAGAAAGGTAACTCTAAGCGTAATATTATAATGCTACGAGTCTACCAACAATGACAAGGGCAATTGTATTGGTAGTTGAACTCATCACAATGATGGGATTCTTAATCTATTTATTGGATTAAGACTACAGGATCATTAGATCCTTAAATAATAGCCTTCCTTCTATGATAAGTGGAAATCCTCCTCAATACTTGGTTGCCGGAGAGACGGAGTTTCATATCGAAAGCCAGGGACTCTGCCTATTTTTAAAGACAATTGGCTCAGACTAAGACATAGTATGATGTGCAGTTTGTAGTGTAACAGGAACGCCGTTTGTCAACAACTATTCTAACACTGACCTATTAATTTGTCAATGATTAGGTCAACAGAAAGCTACACTAGTGGCTCCTACCAAACAAACGCTTTATAGAAAGCTCTTCCTTTCTGACTACAAGAAGCTCCTAATAACATGCTCCTGACTATTGCTCCAGTTTCCTGACTTGCTTGTAGTACTGTTAGCAGTACTAACTAATTACAGTTTACAACCAGCAATCTAGCAAGACCGGAGCAATTAAGTATTGGTACCATACATAGGATTGCTTGGAGGTGTAGCTTAGACACTACTGTCGTGGTATGCTCTAACAGCCGGGCCACGCAATATGCAAAACATATTTCCTTCCCAATTTTTATTTGTTGCTGGGTATCAAGCGGTTATTGAGGTTGACCCAAGCTCTTTCTTCTTTTCATTTTATCCTGACAAAGCATCTCAAAAACTTGAAAATGAGTGGTCAACAAGGTGCTAGTACCGACAATGGCGATGTTATTGATGACAAGTACGAACCAACAGTAGAGGATATCATTGGCGCTTCTGGTGGTGATAGAACAAAGAGGCTCGTTGAGGCTACTCGCAATAGAAAAAATCCTTGGGCAAAATCAAAATTTTGGTGTACTATCCTCAGGTATTTCCCTACATCATATTACT
>JASTVC010000123.1:0-22992 GCA_031125765.1 Saccharomycopsis amapae
TTCCAATTCTCTCTTTTCACTGGCGCCATCAGTATCAGTTGGTAACTCCGAACTTTTCGGCTTCTTCCACCATCTAACAGGTTTCGGAGTTTTGTCCTTGTAAAACAAAGAAATCAAGTAGATCGTCAGCAAAAAACTAAATACCGAAAACAAGTAACGGAAAGGTGTGAATGCTCCACGGAAAGAAATCATGAGAAAGTAGTATTCCCCAGATATATCCACATAAGAATCTGTAGTGGCATCTAAATAGTCGGGATAATAATAATTTATCCCTAAAAATGTTGACTCCATGTAACTACTCATCACGGTGAAAATGAATAGCGAAAGAAAGTAAAACATCCCAAACTTTAATGCCGCAATTGATTTTCTATCGACTGCGAAATAAAGGTAACCAAAGATAAATGGAGTCAACCCAATAAGGACCATGGCAATAATACTGAAAGCATCATACGATCTGTGGACAAGTTTGTAAGAGAAGTTTATACTGGCCACTAAATCATAAATAATGAAAAAGCCATTTAAGATCAATAATGCCTTGTAGTTCTGCACCATAAGCACAATATTTCTGGTTCTTATTGAGCTATTCATTGATTTGAATCTTTGCCAACTAAGTTCTTTCCCTAATTTCCAAACGAATAACACAACCTGGAGAACAATCATCAATTCTGATATAGAAATGACCCAATAACTACTAAATCTTTCCAAGATTAGATCACCTTTTGAGGCACCACTCGTCAAATTTGCTGGAAACGTGCGTATATAGTCAACAGAGCTAACAAATATTGAGATCAAGTAAATAAGAACACATAAATATTGGATTGTGTTTTTGGTAATTAATGCTGATGGGGATATGAAAATCTGATACACTCTGGCAAAGATAAGTAAAGAGGAGCACACGGAATATATTATAGCACCAAACAATACATAACTCAGATAACCATTGAAACTATCCGGATGAATGGAATCAACGAGGAGGAATATCTGGGAAGGCAAAATGAGGATGGTGGAGAATACTAAAAACATAGTAAAAGCGTAGAAAGATTTGGAAACGTAAATATTAGCATCATTTTGGAACGGTTTAGTGAAACTATTGACTTACTTTTTTCTTTTCACATTTCAGAGCCCATGAAATGATCACTGTGTTTATTTGAATGTTGATGATTATCAATTTTTTATTTCATGGGTACGAAGGTTCAAAGACTCGTTAATATTGAAAAGACCTTCATTAGCTCCTATCTCTGTGTTAGCCTTTTGCGTATCGTCTTTATCGTCCATAAGAATGCTCAGTATTTTATTCCCAGATAATAAAGATGATCATAGAAGTATTTTTTCTATTTTATCACTTCACTATTTTTTCTGTAATAATGGTACTAATTATATATTAGTGAGAAAAAGAAATTGTTTCTACTCAACGATTAAAATGGCCTCCCATTCAATCCATCGTTTATCTGTGCAATTGCCCACCAATGAGCAATACAGCTTATGCTCAATTTTTATTATCCCATTTGATCGACAATATATTATCTGTCTAATCAATGGCTAATTTATAAATACCTTGGTTGGTAAGATTTGTGACTTTAATAAGATGTCACAGGTATCTCTCCATCATAATAATGTCGATATGGTTGCAATACTAATAAAAATAAAAATAATTAAAATAATGATAACAATCCACGATGTGCACACATACATTAGGGTCTAAAGTGCGACACGTCTCATAGTAGTTTTTCCTTTCGGCACTTTTGCACTACCATTATTTGGCGATATATTCTAACAGATTCTATACTTTATGTATTTGATATAAACTTGCTTTATACAAAGATTTCTTTCCTGTACCAAGCTGGAGTTTATAACGGTTGAAAACAATTGAATTTGACATTCAAATAAGACATTGCAGAGTAGTTCACAGTGCTTTTCGTTTATGATAAGCCGTCTAACAAAGCTTGTCAATCCAGCTGGAAATGAATTCTTAGAAGTAATTTCCTTAGGACTCCAATATATAAAGGTTGCCCGTAATCTCCTCACCTTCGTGGTTCGTTCCCGGAATAAACCCAGTTATAAAGTAACCGGGTAACCGGTTATCTCATTTTTCCTAATTTTTTTTTATTGCTGACAACCGCTGGTTGTTTGTTATGAAGTGTCTTATCTCTAAATTTATTGTGACTGGTATCTTTCGTACATCAACAGCCGTTATCAACTATGGAGTCTGCGCAAATAGCTCTTGGTGGACAGGAGGAGGAGGCCATTTTCCGTTCTGCAGAAATGTCGCTTATCCAATTGTTCATACCTCTTGAGACAGCTCGTGAAACAATGTACACTCTTGGGTCCCTTGGACTTGTTCAGTTTAGAGACCTTAACAAGAAAGTTAACTCTTTCCAACGTTCATTTGTTAAAGAAATTAGAAGATTAGATGAAATAGAGCGCCAATACCGCTTCTTCAAAACCCAATTAGACGACTATGATATCCCATTGATAGAAAACCCATTCAGAAACACTGCTATGGATAATATTCCTAAAACTTCTGATGTCGATGACTATGTGGAAAATGCCAAAATTCTTGAACAAAGAATCACCCAACTCATTGAAAGTTTGAAAACTTTAGAGCTCAAGAAGAAGACTCTTGTACAACAACGTTACATGTTGGCCACTGCTGAAGAATTTTTTGCAGAAGATTCTAATTCCAATGCCCAATTGAATGTTGAATTTGTTGCTGGGATCATTCCACAAGATAAAATCATCATTCTTGAACGTATTTTGTGGCGTACCCTTCGCGGGAATTTACTTTTCAAAACTCACGAAATTATTGAGCCTATTTATGAGCCAGAATCTAAAACCTCGGTCCGCAAGTCAACTTTTATTGTGCTCTCTCACGGTGCAATTCTTTTAAATAAGATTAGAAAGATTGCTGAATCACTCGATGCTGACTTGTATGACCTTGAATATGTGGAACCTGCCAGGTCTGAAGCCATGGGTTCCATTAACTCCCAACTTGCTGATATTGATGCTGTTCTTGATACAACAAATCTTACACTTCAGGCTGAGCTTACAGCCCTTAGTCAAGAATTATTAAGCTGGGATACAATCATTAAGAAGGAAAAAAGCATTTATCAATCCCTCAATTTATTCAATTATGACAGAAGCCGTAAGATTCTCGTGGCAGAAGGTTGGGCACCAACTGCGGACCTACCAGCGTTGCGCCATCATTTGTTCCAAGTTAACTCACCTTCATCTAATGGTGCTTACCATGATTTTGAAGATGAAGATGATAATACTGGCTCTTCGGGATCCTCAGGCTCAGCTTCTCAGTCTGCTGAAGGCGATTCTGAAATTACTACTATTATCAACATTCTTTCAACTACCAAGCAACCACCAACTTATCACCGCCTCAATCAACTCACTTCAGGATTTCAGGCAATTTGTGATGCCTATGGTGTTCCAACCTATCGCGAAGTGAATCCAGGTTTGCCTACTATTGTTACTTTCCCATTTATGTTTGCAATCATGTTCGGTGATTTAGGGCATGGCTTCATTTTAACCCTCATTGGGCTTGCTATCGTGCTTAACCAGAAACAATTGTCAGAAATGAAACGTGGTGATATTCTTGATATGGCATATTCTGGTCGTTACATTGTGTTGCTTATGGGTGTCTGCTCCCTATACACTGGTTTCCTTTATAATGATATTTTCTCTCTTTCCATGACGTGGTTCAAGTCTGGTTGGAAATGGCCTGAGAATTTCAAGAAGGGCGATCTAATTGAAGCTAGACAAACAGGGGTGTATCCAATTGGTATTGACCCAATCTGGCATGGCACTGAAAATGGTTTGTTATTCCTCAACTCATATAAGATGAAATTATCAATTGTGATGGGTTATCTTCACATGTTGTACTCTTACATGTTTTCCCTTGTCAACTTCATCCACTTTGATCTGATCATTGATATTTTCGGTAACTTTATTCCAGGTTTCCTTTTCATGAACTCCATCTTCGGTTACTTATCCGTGCTTATCATCTACAAGTGGTGTGTCGATTGGATTGCCATTGAAAAACCAGCTCCAAGCTTATTAAATACTTTGATCTCTATGTTTTTGTCGCCAGGTACAGTTGACGAGGAACTCTACAGTGGACAGGCTCCACTTCAAGTTTTCTTTTTGATCATTGCATTGATTTGTGTGCCTTTTTTGCTTTTCCTTAAACCATTGTATTTGAAACGTCAAATTGACAAGAAAGCTGCTTATGAGGCAGTCGCCTCCACTGATGTTGAAGAAAATGGGAATGGTGCTCACATTGAAAATGATGACGACGATGAAGAAAAAGGTGGTCACTCCGAAGAATTTGGAGATATCATGATTCACCAAGTTATTCACACTATTGAATTCTGCCTCAATTGTGTGTCGCACACTGCGTCTTATCTCCGTCTTTGGGCGCTTTCTCTTGCCCACGCTCAATTATCCCAAGTATTGTGGAGTATGACCCTTGCGAATTCATTCGGCATGACTGGTATCTTTGGGGTTATAATGACAGTTATCTTGTTCACAATGTGGTTTGTTTTAACTTGCGCTGTCCTCGTGGCGATGGAAGGTACATCAGCAATGTTACACTCTTTACGTTTACATTGGGTTGAAAGTATGAGTAAATTCTTTGAAGGTGAAGGTTATGCGTACCAGCCATTCAGTTTTAAGACCGCCTTATCCTCAGAGCTTTAATTATTTTTTTTTCATATATATCGTTTATCGATGTGAGTTCTGACAAGTCAATCAAGCCTCATTGAACTACAAGAATGTAGCAAAGAGACTCAGAGGCTGTGCACACACAGCTAGGTGTTCTTTGATAGCAGGTGAGGTGATGAATCATTACACATCAATTCCATAATAGTTAGTTAACATAAAGAAGAAAATTACATTATTATTAGTTACAGAACTCGCTGTAAGTTGTTGCAGATAGGCCGGTATAGGGTGCATGTTATTTTATTTTATTTAGCACATCCTTATTTACTCCTCAGTTGGCCTTGTTTTATTTTCGTTTTATTTCTTTTCATTCTGGTTTTTCTCTAAAGAAAGCATGATAAAATTTAAAAAAAAAAAAAAGTTGTTTTGGTTTCTCGGTTTTACCCACAATCTCGAGGATGAGCACAAGCTGCTCACCAAATGGAATCACATTTAGTAATAGCAATCAAAAGAGGTAATTGACCCCACAATATTCTGAAGGATATATAAAATGAGGAACAATTTAAGAAAAAGATTAAGAAAAAATGAAGCAAAAGAAGGAGAAACATCATCTAATGATGCAAGAAAACTAACTGATCACATCACTTGATATTTCTGGCCTTTCTATCTGAAGTTCCGCCACAAGTGCCCTCCTCCAATAATAATAATCAAGAATGAATTCAACTGAGCCAATAGTATTATGAAAGCTGGAAAGAAAATTCCAATATTGACCTGTCGAGCCTAAACAGTATTACAGATCCAGTACATTCTCGGTAATATGCATGATAGATACTTTCTGGTACAGAATTGATATTCATATTTTCGTGGCAACTGCAATACTGGTATTGATTAGCAACAAACATAAAATAAACTACCCCCTTGAGAAAAATGCAAGGGGCGGACATTAGGGCAACAAGTAGGAACTTGATCTTTGGTGATCTTAATAAAAATGCTGGTCTGCACTGCTGCACTTTTTTCAGATTTGTTGAATAATTTCTGATGTAAAGATAAGTAAAGAAGAACATACTGCGTAAGCCTTAGCATCAAACACCAGACAACCCATATAACCACTCAAACTATTTGGGTGAGTGTAATCAACAAGAAGGAAGATTTGGAAAGGCAAAATGAGGATTGTCGACAACACTGAAAACCCAATAAAAACATAGAACAATTTGGAAACATGGATACAGGCAAAGTTTTGGAATGGTCTAGTAAAACTATTGAGATTCTTTTTCTTTTTAATGTTCTCAATTCCAGAGAACCTGAATTTATCAACCACCAGGTGTCTTTTGTTCAAGAGGTCCTTCCTGGAATTACCATCAAGTGAGCCGCGTTTATTTGGGTGTTAGGTATTATCAAGATGATTTATTTCATAAGTAGGAAGGTTCAAAGACTCGTCAATATCGAACAAGTCATCTTGTAAATGGGAAAGACCTTCAGCAGCTCCGAGTTTGGGGCTAGGTTTTTGTATATCGGGCTTTATCGTCCATAAGAATGATGAGTATTTTATTCCCAGATTATGGTAATGATCAGATAAACTCCTTTCTTTTTTATTATTTCAGTATTTTTTCTGTTAGAATGAATAAATGGGTTTAGGCCATTTAGTTCGGTTTTGAAAATTAAGGAAAATCTTTTACATTTCACTTTGCAGATCTCAAACTATTGGCTAGATACTTGTGTGAAACTAGGGTGAAGGGCGAGTAATACAGAGAAGAGAAATGAGTAATAATGATACTGATTATATTTGTTAATTGGAAATTAACATGTATTTACTCAAATATTAAAATGACAAGAAGACTCTCGTCCAAAAACTTCACATACAGGATTCCACTAAGGAATAAGTTGCTGATGATTCTAATTCAAGTGCCTAAGTTAATGTTGAATTTGTTGGTGGAATCATTCCATAAGAGAAATTTGTTGCTTTTGAACCTATTTTGTGGCATGCCCTTCCCGGGAATTTAATTTTTAGAGCTTATTAAATTATTGAGGCTATTTAGAAGCCAGAGTCCGAAATCTCAGTCTGCAAGTCAACTTCCATGGTGTTCTCCCAAGATGCAATTCTGTTAAATGCAATAAGATTTACTGTTGAATCATTTAATGCAGTCCTTGACTCGACAAATCTTACAATTTCAGATGAGCTTACAGCCCTTACTCAAAAATTATCGTGCTAGATACAACTATTAAGAAGGAAAATAGAATTTATCAATGACTCAATTACAGCAGAAGCTATAAGACCCTCAGGCTCAGCATAGTCGTCTATTGAATGTGATTCTAAAACCATGGCTATTATCAGGATTATTTCATCAACCCATTTCAGTATTTCAGGCAAATTGGCAGACGTATGGTGTCCCACCCTATTGAGAAATGCATCCAGATTTGCCTATTACTATGGCTTTTCTATTTACATTTGCTTTTCTATTTGGCAATTTGGTTGATGATATACTTTAACATATTGTATCTAATGATCTACGTACTGATCCACTTGTTTCTTTTTCTTATTAACTCCATTCCATTATACAACTAATCATTTTCTCTCTATTATTTCTTATCTCCGATATTTTTGTTTACCTTTTATTCTTGTCATCTTGTTGTCTCATTTCATTATTCCACCAATCCTTTTCTCTCTATTATTTCTTATCTCCAATATCTTTATTTACTTCTTACTCCTTTTATCCTTTTGTTTTATTTCCTTTTCTCACCTATAAATAGGGCTTATTTCTCCAATTCTTTTATATTATTCTACTTTAAAATACATCATCACGTTCCGTCCTAAAAAACGTAACCAAAACGATTACATTGTATACTTTATAGGATTTGTATTGATTTTTATTCATTTTTTGTAACAATAAACCCTCCTAAAAAGCTCGTCACTTGAGTATATGAAAATGGCCCAGTTTCCGAAGCTTCATAGTTCATTTCCGGAATAAGCGAAGATAGAACAGCAAGGTGCAACCGAATAACTCTTTTTTTTTAAGTATGTAAGAATTTCTGGTTGATTTTTATACAACTCCGCTAATCCAATTGAATTGCTAGTAAAATAGTAAGCGCTATTGGTCTCTTGGGGTAATTCATTTTAGATACCTGGAGTTCATCTCTTTCAAAGATTCATTTTTTTCAAGGAATCAAGATGCTACCTTCAGAAGTTGTATGATTACATCCCACCCCTTGTCAACTTCATTCACTTTGACTTGTTTATTTATATTTTTGATAACTTCATTACAAGCTTCCCTTTAGTGAATTCCACCTTTGGTTACATTCCTGCTTATCTTCTGTGGTGTTTCGATTCTATCGCCATTGAAAAACCAGCCTCAGATTTATTAGATGCTTTGATATCTGTATCTTTCTGTCCACTACTTCAAAAAAAAAAAAAAATGAAAAAGATCTTCAGGTTGTGGAGGAAGGAGATATTGTGATCGAGTCATCATGTTACTACTGTGATTGAATTTTGTCTCAATTGTGTGTTGCACATCGTCTTATATCTTTCTTCGGGATTATTATTACTTTTTTTCTGATCCTGTTGATGGAAAGTATACTTTATGATGTATAGATGTTGCACTCTTTACACTTAGGTTGAGTTGCAAGTATGAATAAGTTCTTCAAAGGTGAAGGTTATGCATGCCAACCAATGAGCTTCAATACCGCCTTATCCTTAGAACTTTGATATTTTTTCCATGTGTTTCTTTATTGCTTTGATTCTTAAATAGTCTACTATGCTTTCTTTTACTCTATAAACATACTAAGAGAGTGTAGGGATCGGAGACTAATCTGTGAGTCATTGATTGCATAAGGGCAAGTCGGATTTGAACTACTTGTATGAATTGTTTTGGAAATTTATCAAGACTGCCACGGCTTTGTCGATACTACTACCATCGTTATCGTGTTTATCAGTCGGGTTATTGGTGACAAGATTGGAATCCCCAAAGCACACACAAATACACACTATCGCACTGACGCATCAATACGTTTACGATCATGGTGTAAATCCGGGTGAGCCCCTTGGAGTATAATAATTTTTCAACCCCAAACAAATACACAAATTTGGTAATCCAATCCAAATCATCAAAAAGCTACTGGCTCATTTGCTTAACACGGAATTATTATTGAAGCAAACAATGGCAGCTTCCAAAAGTGCTCTGTCATCAATAGAGTGGTGGGAGCAAGCTAAGATGCGCTCTTTAGAAGATATTTCTGCATTTCCACAGGAATTTGGAAGGATACTCATAACTGCTTTGGAGGTTTCACCCAGCCGAGATACTCTTCCAGTTATATCCTGGTGTCTTGATTTCTTGATACTTGTATTCACTAGTGGTATCGATGATTCTGAGGGTGATGTGAGAATTGATGCGGCGCTCAAAAAAAGCTTGCTATTGACGAAATACCTGCTAAATGAAAATGAGAATGACCAAAGAGCGGAAGTTTACAATGTGATGATTTTGAAATTCTTGAACGAATTAATGGTGAGACAATGCTGCCAAAGTGTGGAAGTATTCCGAAAAGTGATTCAATTGAGTTGTATTATTTTCAATCAGTCGTTTTTGAACGTGTTACAAAAAAGTGCGAATTATAATGAGATATGGGACGAGTTGGTGATATTGAAATCAGTAATCACTTCAAAATTAGGCAATGATACTGCTTTTCCAGTGAGATCAGATGATGGAAACGATGTTTCGTACTTAATTGGCCCGAAATTGTTGATTGTGAGATTCATTGGTATGGTTGTACAAAGTCAGCTTCCAACCCCACCAAAAGACCCGCGTAAAAGAGATAGACGTGGAGGTACTAACAAAGAAGAAGATATTTCAATTTCCATGGCCAGATCACATCCTTTAATTAATGAAAACTTGAAAGCTCAAGCGATGGGGTTGCTAGATATGTTGATAGTGATCATCACCGATGAGGAGAAAAACGTTCCTCAAATCATATCGGCAATTATGTTTGTGTTAATAAATCTTATCAAAAGGAGACCTTCTATATCTCTGAAGATATTAAATCTGCTTTTGAACTTTGACTCGTCTCGTAGAATAACTCCTGGGTGTGAAAATTTAGACCATGATGATGAAGCCAAGATATTGAATAAACTTTCTAGAAGATTTAGCGATCGTTCATTTAAACTATTATTGAATAATCTTTTCAAGAATGGTATTTTGAGTAACAATAAGGAAAAAGGAGGTGAGCAAGACCCTCTATCAGCGAAATTCTATATAAAAATCAATTACATCCATCAATATCAAGATAAGCAGCGGAAGGACAAGAACTTATTGAAGGATTTACCAGAAGATCTTCAATATTATCACTTCTTGGAGCGAAAAGCGGAGGAGGACAAGATCCTGATGTTGTTGAAAACCAACCCGAAATTATCGAGAAGAGATGTCGATAATATTGGCAAATATTATCCACAGGTAAGCTTGAATGAAATTACCAATGTTGATAAAGGCACCATGATGGGCGGTCTGGAATCATATTCTTCATTATTCACATTGGCTGATGTCAATAATGATTTGACCAAATTTGATGCCGGCTTATTAAATAACGAAATTTTAACCAAACTAATTCTTATCGCTATTGAACGCACCCCAGCAGAAAAACTTTCTACGGCCCTTAATGTAGTCGGTGAAAGATATAGAATGCTTAGCCAGAGGCATGAGCAAACACATGGAACCCAAGGAGGTGATCAAAAGAGAATTAAATTGGATGCTGGGGATAACCTGGCCATACAAGGCGGATCTTCTACCAAACTCAATGGAATTGATTCGAATTTAGATTACGTATTACCAGCACCTAAAAAAATGACGCATGCTGAAAGAAAAGAACATTTAAGCTTTATTATTTCCAATTATCTCAAGTTAGCAGAATCAAAGGAGCTTCAGACAATCATTGATTCTCAAAATGAACTGAATAATAATAACCAGGAATCAAAGGAGTCAGGTCACAGTCAAGGGATTATCAAGATGTCCAAGGTGGCAATTTCTCGTTGGGAGAAGAACTCGTGGGCCACTTTACTTATTAGATTGGCCACCAGGGGCCTTAATAATGGCACAGATGACGAGAAACAAGAGATGAGCGACATGATTCGTCAAGCATTATTCAATCATTTCTTGGAAAATATTCAGAGTAGAATTGATATTGTGATTGATTGGTTGAATGAAGAGTGGTATTCTGAATATGTGAAATACGAGTCTTTGATGATTGAAAACGAAGGAGAGTTTAGTGAGGAAGACACGAAGGCGACGATTGAAACCCCAACATATATTCTTTGGACGGTGAAGGTTCTAGATTCCATCATCCCGTTCCTTGAAACTAAGGATAGGAAAATCTTTATTAGACTTCTTTCAGATTTGCCATATTTGAATAAAGAAATCATTACGAAATTAAAATCTCTATGTCTTGATCGACTTCGATTTGGATTAGGTTTACAGAGTTTGCAATATTTGGTACTCGTTAGACCGCCAGTGAAGGATATTTGTATTGAGATGTTGGTTGAAATTTACAACGATGTGAAAGAGGTCAAAGAAGATGGCAATGAAGAAGTATTTGAGGCCGTTGAAAAGCTATTGAAAAAGTTTAAACCTGGTGAAGTGAGTAATGAAGTTGACAAAAAGGATGAAACGCCAGGTGCGAATGATTAAAAACTTGAATGATTCATTGCCTCTAATATTTAACCAAGCTAACAAAAAAAAAATTTCATTTTCTATGCCAAATTTAAACTTAACTTTTTTTTAAAGCGGGCCTAAGATAGAACTTTTTCCTTCGAAATATACGATTGATGAATTCCCAACTAATAATGACCATACTAATAATACATAAAATTATACATATATATACGTAACCGCTGTGCCAACTGTTTGACATAGCTGCTATTGACCCCCTAAATGTTACCATCAAGAGAGTGTAGCTGGTTGATCAAACCTGCAACAGTTAACACGCCTTATTTTTCATCTGATTCCTCTAGATCCTTTTTTGGCTTTTCATCGGTGGTCAAATTAGAGTAAATCTCTTCAACTTCTTTCTTTGCCTCATCGACACTGACAAGTGGGCTGATTTGTACCCTGCTTATCTTCAAATGCCCATCTACGAAAATCCAATGGGATCTTTTGATACCATTAGGCGACTTTTTTGCGCCCAAAGGACCAATCAACTTCTTTTCAGGGTCACATAGCAAACCATCGAGTTTCAAAGATTGCTTGATCATGAAGTTTTTTTGGGCCTTTGGAGAGTCCGACGAAAGACCAAATATTTTGGCCTTGTTCGATAAATCACCATAGTTCTGACTAAAACCACATGCCTGTTTTGTGCAACCTGGGGTCGACGCCTTCGGGTACGCAAAGATAGCAACAATCCTGTTTTCCAGAGCAACCTTGTTCAAAGACACGTCTTCGTCATCTTGATTCTTCAACACAATGTCTGGAATCGCATCGCCAACCTTCAATGCTTGTTTCGCCTTTGGCTTCTCTTCTGGCTTCTCTTCCGGTTTAATAGCAGCCTTTTTGGAGGATTTTGATTTTTTCGCAGGTGCAGAAGGAGCTGGTTCTTCAAGCTTGTGCTTGCTTGCTAGCCTGGAAGAACGACGAACGGTGGAGGACATTTTTGCTTCGCAAAACAGGTTATACCAGTGTATGTGGTTGATGGGTGGCAAAACAAATTTTCGTAGAAAGGGGGGAGGGGGGCAGGGAAGCTAGAAAATGATGACCGAAGGAGGATGGTTCCCTGCCTTCCTCCCCATAAACGATATTAGCCTTCCTTTATCACGTGCTAATTGCAAAAATACAACGACAACAACAAAAAAGTGAAACGCTGCTCCTGCTTGCAATTAACATCAGAGCATTTATTATTGAAGCACTTGTCTCCGACATGGTAAAAGGGTATGTGCTTGTGCTTGCATTGGGCTTGGCCCTTGAGCTAACAATGACCATACTCTTCCCTTCGTTTTCCAGCTTCCTTGATTCGGCAGTGGAGTTCTCGACCCCGGTGACCAGTTGGAGAAGTATCGAAGAAGGAATCTTTCTCTTGAAACACAATATCGATCCATACGATGGCGGGGTAGTTTATCATCCCCCTGTACTTATCAAACTCTTCTCTCAAGTCAAAGATCTTGCCGGCACCAACGCCACCTCTTGGAGAGTTGCCAGTGGACTTATATTTCAAATCATCGATATTCTAACCAGTGTTCAATTGATCCAGATCAGCAAGAAGTTCCTACGTGAATACAAGAACCCTAGACGAGATACATACACTGTACTCATCGCCATTTTCTATACTTTCAATCCAATCAAGATCTTATCGGTTTTATCCAACTCTTCCATAATTTTTTCAAATCTTTTTATTGCCTCAACTTTGTATTCCATGGTGGTGCTAGAAAATGTGGCGTTGGCGGCGACATCTTTGGCAATAAGTACGTATCTCTCTTACAACCCTTGCTTTCTCCTTTTCCCTTTTATCGGTATGGTCATAAACTTCAAAAAACACTTCTCTCTGTGCTCATCGATAATAAAGTCAATATTGGTAGCGCTATTACCGTTCATTGCTACATTCACAGGTCTTTTATATTGTAGCTATATCATCAACAATAACAATTGGAATTTCCTTATGGCAACTTACGGTACAAATATCTTTTTTACAAAAATCAATCCAAATTTGGGTTTGTGGTGGTACTTCTTTATCGAGATATTTGAATTTTTCTCCAAATTCTTCATTGGGGTTTTCAACATTTATAATCTTGTTTACATCTTGCCTCTCACCATCAGGTTCCAAAACTCCAAGTTTTCTAATTTACAGGTTAATAACAAATATCTAATATTCCCCTTTGTGTTATCATACGGCTTTGTCGTGTTAACTAAGGCGTATCCTACACTCAATGATCTTGGGTTCATTTGTGAATTACTTTTGCTTTTAGTCTTTCAAAATGATTTGAAAATTCTCAAGTTCTTAAGATACCCAATTGTATCGATTCTTTTGGTGATCCACGCCGTGATCTTGAGTCCTATATTCTATTATTTATGGATCTTTAGTGGTAGCGGCAACTCAAACTTCTTTTATGCGATTAACTTGGTATACTCTTTAGGGTTAGGGTTTATGTTGATCGACTTTATTTGGAGTTATCTATCTTTGGAGTACTTGTTTGAGAAGAATAATGGGAAAGAAGTTGATTATGATGCCAAATTGAGATTGACACAAATATAAGAGTGTTATTGATTTGGGTTTTCCTATTTATGGTATTTATGTTGTTTTGTTTTATGAGCTACTAAATTTGGTTACGTATTTTATTCCCAATACATCGGTACATGAACAATGAACATGAATTCAAATTATAAAAATCTATCGTACAAACCTAAAGAAACGCCCCGATTCCAAAACACCGATTATTCTTTCATCTCCTTGTCTTGTTCAGACTGCTGCTCACCAATGAACAAAACATTATTGCAACGAATGAATATTTCCCCAATTTTTCCCTGTTCGACATCATTCATATATTCAACTGCGTCATCGATTTGTAGATTCATGTAATTATCCACGGAAACCAATGTGCCACGATACTCCGTTCTATTCCACTTCAAGCGCACATTGACTTGTTTATCAATAAGAGATTTCAAAAAAGGTTTTGGATTGGCCTTTTCTAGCTAATGTCGATTAGTATTTATTGTAAACTTATGTTATGTTGTTTGCGCCTCTATTTGTCAAGGAATTCTTTTTCTCAAATTTTTGAAATGAAAATATGCAACTGATACTGTTCTACAGTAGACACTCGATACATACCGTCGACATAATGGGATTTCTTGATGGGTGGCGCTGTTTTGTTTATTCTATAATTATAATTATTTGTGCTAATCCAATTTTTTCTGCTTATGAAAAAGAAAAAAAAAAGGCGCCTCCTCACCAGGGCAGCTAACAAAAATTATATATAATATATATCTATCTTCTATAGAAGATTATACAACAGCATCGTTTGGTTGCAATTTCTACAATCTGATCTAACAAAAGATGTAAGGAAAGAAACGAAATAAACATTCCAATATTTTTTTTTTGATTTAAAGAGCAAGCTAGTCCCACCATATGCTCAGGATAATATACATAACATGATAACAACTAAGATAGCAAAATTAGAATGTAATAATTCTCCATTTTTTTTTGTTTTAATCAAACAATCTATGAGCTCTGCGTCTGTTGGACCCACGAGAACCGTTGTTAGGAATGATTCTATCTTTGAGATCTCTGGAGACAGGAGACTTTGACCGCGAGCTGCGATACCCACCCGGGGATCTTGATCTTGATCTTCTGCGTGGTCTGTGGCTCGGGAACAAATCATCATCGGCATCATCGTGTTCATTAAATCTGTCAGATTTCCATCGTTTCTCAATATCGTGATCGTCCTGCTCCATTCGATCATCCCTGGCGTTGTTGGAGTTGAATGCTTCGTTTATTGCCGAACCACCACTCGACAATGATGGGAATTTCCTCGCAAACAAATCATCTTCATCATCATGACCCTGATCACGATTAGCCCCACCTCTAGAGCTACGACCAGGAACATATGTGTCTCTTTCCCTGTAATTGTCTTTGGAATAATTTCTTCTACTACTGCCTTGGCGAGGTCTGCGACTTCTCTCTGGCTCCCCGTAAAGTAAATAATATCTTGACTTGTCCTTTGCATTTTTCTCTTTTTTGTCAGTTTGGTATGCCTCCCTGATATATATTTCATTCTGCTGTTTTTGTTCATCTCCAGATTCCTTTTGCTCCTCGCCAAAGTAGTAGGTTTTAGCCTTTCTTTCTACAGTCGAGTCCAACTGCGTAACATCATCATAATCATTGGTCAACATTGCCAATGCCTTTGAGCATGATTCCGGATCGTCGAAAACAACACAAATGGATGTGTCATTGATCCATTCTATTATAAACCTGTTGATCCTTTGATCAACGCTGGCAACTGCATCCTTGAGATGATGGTCAAGATAACGTTTAATATCGTAGGATGAGAGAGCATCAAGTGTGAACCTGAGAAACATTGCTTCGTGACGCACACCATCTGTATCAGAACTGGTGTTGGGTACCGTAATTATTTGGCCGGCATCATCTATTTGTACTCGTGGCTAAAATGAGCATTAGTATATCACCCTCATCAGGACACACATACAACACATCAACAGCTGACAGTTCAACATACCTCAATGTCCATTACCTCATCCATTAGTTCAGACATGTTTGGATTAAAAAGCTCACGTCCTAGTGGCACCCATAATAACATGCCTCGTTGCTGGCCCCAAATCGCTTTTTTCACCGAGGGTACCCGGACAGAGAGAAAACCCTTAGCCAGATCACCGCACGCTTACTGGGTGGTGGTCTCCCTCGACAGCTCATTTGCTGAGGACATTTGCCCCGACATTTTTAATCTTGTGACATCTTTGATCCCCCCTAGCATAAATGAAGCCAGCCTCTTTCTATCCAACCATAGGGATTGCCACCCACCACTTTCTCTGCTTCTGCTTCTTCTTCTTCTTCCTGTTCTTTCTCCAAAGTGTGCGCCGGGCAACGCAACGCAAGCATTTTTTTTTTTTTTTTTTTTTTACGTAAAAAAAAAATCAACGAATTTTTTTCACACTTCCTTAGGAGTATTACTTATTCGCCAACCAAATCAGAGGGACAATCAGACCTTGGGCATATTTACCGAATCAGTCTGATACCTATCCTTTTACCCCACCACCACCACCCGAACGTTGCAGGTAGTCTTTTTAACAGGTTTCCTTTCAAGCACGTTTTTCAACACTTAAAGTGTCTTCCTGTGGTAATAAATCAATCATCTCATATCCAATTGATCAGCAAGAAGAATCAATTGTTGATTTCAACTTAAACATGCCTACCAATCCTACTGGCTCGTCCCACAGCGGGTCCAACCACACCAACCCCAATAACTCCTCGGGAGGGTCCAACAATAATGGAGGCGCTGGCAATAGACGCTCGAGCACTACCAACAGACAACAGTTTGATTACGGCGGTCAACCAATGAATAATTATATGTTTAACCAACAGGCATTTACTAATGCTAACATGGGTTACATGAACAATGGTGTTGGTGCACCTTTTCAAATGTATAATCCTTATTACCAAGGTTATTCAGGTGATTACTCCGCTGGTTACAACATGCCGTTTCCTAATCAAAATATGAGACAAGGAAGCTTTGGTGGTTATTACCCAAACAGCCAAGGTCAAAGCTACGGGCATAATCAAAATAAGCACATGAAGAATCACGGTAGTGCTAGCTCTTCTCCAGTCTCCCACAAAAATAATTTGCATTATAACAATAATCATAACCACCATACCCACCATGCTCATCATAATAACAATAACAATACCGGAAACAATACTAACGCTCCTGTTTCCGGTACTGGTAACGCCAGCAACGTGTCTTCCCCTGCTACTAGTAATGCTACCCTTTCAACTAACCCAAAGGTTCCAAAAACTCCAAACAAACCAACATACGCCACTCTCAACTCTCCCTTGATTGCAACAGCAGGCTCTAATTCTGCTTCAACCGCGAAGATCACCATCAAGAACCCTAAGGGTCAGGATGTGGACTTGTCTTCTTTGGCTAATAAATCACAAACTTCTTCCCGTATTTCAACACCAAAGGCAGCCAATAATGCTAAATTGACGTCTGTCAACTCACCATCTGCTTCCGCCTCTGATGCCGTCCGTGATGACTTCAGATTGAAGGTTGCTGCTCTAGCCAAGGCCAAGGCCGATGCTGTGGCCAAAGCTAAGGCTGAAGCCGAAGCAAAGTCTACTGAAACTGTCACCGAAGAGAAACAAGAAAAAGCCTTAGACAAGGAAACTCCAGCTCAAGCTGATGAAGCTAAGCCTGTGGAAGAAAGTTCAGTTGAAAAGGAAGACGAAAAGAAAGTGGAAGAAGAAAAGAAAGCGGAAGAAGAAAAGAACACCGAGTCTTTAAACAAATCTGAAAATGTACCATCAGTGGAACCTTCCAAACCTGAGGCTGGTGAAACCGATGTTGAGCCAAAACCAGAAGTTGAATCCAAGGAAGAAACTAAACCGGAAGCCGTGGCAGTAAAGGAAGAACCAACTAAGGAAACCGAATCTCAGGAATCTGAAGAGCCTCCAAAGGTTAAAGATGTTTTCAACTTGTCTCAATTATTGGAGGCCATTAGTAAAGCTAAACCAATACAAGACCCATACAGTTTCAAATACCCAGATGACTGGGCTGTTCCTGATGAAAGATGTCACGAACATTTCAAAAAAACTGGCAAGCCAAAATATGATCCTAGATTTTTGTTACAGTTTAAGGAGCCATTGAATTTGGAAGTTGATCCACAGTGGAAAGAAAAACATGCCCATTTATTCAGTGTCGTGGAAATGAACAGCCGCAGTGGCTCAATGAGAAATTCTTCAAACTTTAGAGGCGCTCCAGGCCAATTTGGTTTAGGTTCGAACATTGGTAACTCTAGAGGAATTGGTGGTAATATGAGATCTCAATCTAATAATCCTAGAAAAGGATTTGGGGGCGACTCTAAATCCGGCTCAAGACAATCCTCGAGAAGAAGAGGTGGCTCTAATGCTGGCACTGGCTCTAGAAGAGACGGTCGCTCTGATTCAAAGAGAAATAACTCCAAGAGATATAAAGACAAAGAAAATGAAGTTAATCAAGTTTTGGAAAATATTGAAAACCAAATCAAGGATAATGAAAAGCCAGCTGAACCAGTCAAACCATTGGAAAAATCAGCTACTAGATGGGTTCCAAGATCTCTTAAGAAGAAGACTGGTGAAGTTAAGAAGAATGCAGATGGCTCCGATTTCTTAGATGAGGAAGAAATCAATAGAAAAACTAAGTCCTTATTGAATAAGTTGACTCTTGAAATGTTTGAAAATATTACCGCTGACATCATTAAGATTGCTGAACAATCTAAATTTGAAGAAGATGGGAAATCATTGAAGCAGGTTTTAGAATTGACCTTCCACAAGGCGTGTGATGAACCGCACTGGTCTTCGATGTACGCTCAACTATGTGCTAAGATGGTCAAAGACTTCAGCTTAGAGGTGAAGGATACTACTTCAATTGATAAGGCTGGTGCTCCTCTTGTTGGGGGTCAATTGGTCCGTAAATGTCTATTGACCAGATGTCAAGTAGAGTTCGAGAAGGGTTGGGCTGATAAATTGCCAACAAATCCAGACGGTAGTGCATTGGAACCAGAAATGATGTCTGATGAGTATTATGCTGCCGCTGCTGCCAAGAGAAGAGGTTTAGGTTTGGTGAGATTTATTGGTGAGTTGTACGCTTTGGGCTTGCTTTCTGATCAAGTTATTGTCTCTTGTATGCACTCACTTTCGAGCAATTTTGAAGATCCATCTGAAGAAACTTTGGAAACTTTATCTCAATTAATCACTACTGTTGGTCCAATAATCGATTTGTCAAACAAACCAAGTGATAACAGAGCAAGAATGATGTTGGCAAAGGCCTTCGAAAGAATTGGTGCAATCATTAACTTGAAGATTCCTGCAAGAATCAAATTCAAGTTGATGGATTTGATTGATGCCAGATCAAGCAACTGGAGTGAATGGAGTAAATCTAAGGGTCCAACCACCATTGCTCAAATTCATGCTGATGCTGAAAAGCAAAGAGAAGATGAAAAGAGAAGGAATGAAAAGAAGATGTCTAAGGGTGGTAAGGGCTACGGTGGCGATTCCAGACAAAACTCTAATAGTAACTGGGCTCAAAGTACTGTCTCTAGAAATGACATGAAAAATATTGGTGTTGTGAGAAACTCTAGTGATAAAGCCTTGGGTCCAACTAACAACTTTGCCAAACGCGGAGCAAGACACTCAAGCAGTAATTTGGCTGCTGTTAACTCTAGAGAAAACTCTGCAAGATCCGTTAGCAATTCTCTCGCCTCAATTGGAAGTTCTGCTAATCTTGCGGCAAATGAATCTAAGTCCAACTTGTTTGATGTATTGAATCATGAAGAATCTGATGAAGAAAATGGCAGTGATGAAGAAGAGGAAAACGCTGAGAATGATAATGAAGAAGAACCTGAAAGCCAGGCTGAAGATGGCGATGAGGAATCTAAGGAAGAGAAGGATTGAGTGGGATTTGAACAACTATAAACAAAATGTGCATTTATCTTTATTTTCCACAAGCGGTCTGAACTCACCATCATTTCTCGTCTGAAACCTCTTGTCATCTGCTGCTATCATTTTTTTTTTATTACTTTCTGAATTGTTATTTTTTCTCCTCTTTCGTGCTTTTATTTTCCATCCGTTAGAAAAAATAATAATAGAACCTTTACTCACCCCCTTTTTCAACTTACCTTGATGGTGTAATTTTGTTTGTTTGTTCTTTATTTATATTTTCTTGAATAATTCTTGAAATAATTATCGCTTTCTAGTTATTTGTACGTATCTACTTATTTGATTTTTTTTCTTTCTTTCTTCTTTTTTACTATTGTGTCTACTAGCATATTGTTAAGCAAGCATTTCATTAAATAATCAAATTTGTCTGTTAGATCTTAGTAGTTACTGCCTCTAATAATTAAAGCAAAAAAACAAAACGAAAACCAAATATATGTGGCTCAGTTTTCTAACAATTCCGCATTCACGAAGAAACCACAATATGCATCAGTACACTGCAGTTCTATTATCTGAAGGTTTTGTACTGGCTAGTAGTATAAATTTTTACAAACCACGCCCACAAATTCGATGATAGAGGAACTTGTGCAAAAAATTTGTCGTCACGTCCAAAATATGGTATTCCTACATGAAAATAATAGCACGAGAACAATAAAAATAGGTTTCATTATAATACAATATCTAATATTACGCCTCAGTTTCCTCCGGCAATAGGGCAAATGCATTGGCAGGCATTTTTTCAGGCTTCGTTTCCTCATCACTCTCGATATCAGAATAGGTCTCTATTTCCTGGTCTGGTTTCTGGTTATTTTTTGTATCTTGTTGAGGTTTTGACCCTTTTCTCATTTCCTCATTAAGTTGATCCCAGGTCATCTTTCTTCTTTGAATATTGAGTCCCTTGTTTATACTCTTTTCAATTTTGGCACTCAATTTCCCGCCAAAAGAAATCGCCCTGGTGACTTTGACGTTATCTGACTTCGAGATCGCACCTTGTCCTAGTTTTCTAGTTTTTGATGATTCTTTCTTGCGAGCTTCTTTCTTCTCAAGTTTTTTCTGGAGAAGCTCTTCGTTTTTATTGGCAGTTCTCACGATGAAATTGGCAATATCTGCCTTACCAGAACTTCTTGGAAGTTTCGATAGTTCTGCGACTTCAGAATCTTCCACCTGAGCTCTACGAGCAGCTCTGGAATGTTTAGAGATCTCCCTTTTACCCATATTGTTATATTAGTCTGTGGTTCAGTAAATTATCTATTGGTAGGGCACTTGCTAACAAAAAAAAAAAAAATTTTTTTAACTGATTCGATGAGGTATGTGATATGTGCATAATCATACGTGCACAAGTTATATAATTTTTTATATATACTACGATCATATACTTCCTGTTCACCATAACAATAAAAGACTGAACGATGAAAGCAGGACAAGGACATATAATGAATTATTAAGGGTTTGTGAAAATGAATGGAATGCGAGAATAGAAGGGCAATTGTTATCCTCCTACTTGGTGTTGATTGAAAAAAGATAGCACACGAGACGCTACTCCCAAAGAGTAAGTAATGGTAGAGCGTGCTAAGACAAAGATAATGCATAGATTTTCGTCGCAAATATAGTATTGGGGAAGCTTGGGTAATGATAAAAATGCAATAACCAGTGTTGTTAGGAAGAATAAAATAAAACGACATCAAACAAAAAAAAAAATTACAACTGATGTGACGCTACTTGATCTTGCTTGGTTTTCTTGATCAAAATACAGGATTGCAGCTTTTCAGGTTTCTAAGATTTGCTAGAAATATTCAAACACCAAACATCGTAACCAAAAAAAGACAGAAGAGAGAGAGTATATTTTGTTACCTGGGACGATCAGCGTCATTGACTACAGTGATATTCAACGGATCGAAAAAAAGCGGGCTTGGAGAGAAGTAAGTAACCAACTATTATGTTCATTTTAATCAAGTTTCCCAATGAAGAGCAGATCTACTCGTGCTGCCTGAAGCAAAGGAAATTACCTGTGTGGAGGCCCCTATTATGTACATCAGTAATATAGTTTGAAAGTCTAAAAAAAACTGAAGACATTTGTGTCACTCGGCAAGTAACGTATATACCAAGTGTGTAGCGTTACGAAGAACATGTACGATCCAAGTTCACCTCTCGTATTCCTATACAACAAACAAATATTTTTGCTTCACTTTTGGGTATTATGTTACATAGTTTATATTTTCCGTATTGGGAAATCTCTAGAGTTACTGATCGAGGTGAAATTTGGGTTTCTCCAGCTTTGGAGACTGGTGTTATTAACTCGAGTTACGCATCATTTGCCAGTTATATATGTCCTATGCAAAACTCAACATGTTCTCAAGTACCTCGCAGACTCTAATCATAATATAAATCTGAAAAATAATAATAATTGGGCTGGAAAAAAAAACATCTGGTAGGTGGGCCACAAAAACAAAACTAAACAAAAAAAATATCACAAGGTGATTTGAGAAGGAGCAATATCAATTACAACCTGTGGTGAATTTCGAATTGAGTGTTTTCCGAGTTAACAGTACTCCTAGATCTTATCGTCGTTAGTTTTTAAACTGTTCCTCCATCCAATGAATCAGAATCATATTCACTGGTTTTCAAATCAGTTATGACATTCCGAAGATGAATAGCAGTAGATAATCTAAAAAAAATGTTCAACAATAACGTTGTTGAAGTCTGAATCAGAAACAGACTCAGAATCATCTAACAAAGCGGCACTGTAATCTTCGATCTCTAGGCTACTTGAATCATTCATGCGACTACTCACGCCAAAGCAGTTCTCGTCACTGGTTTCACTTAGGTTATCAAATTTTTGAGACGAATTCACCAAGGTGATACCATTCATATCGTGATCAGTAAGAGATGCGGCACAGTCAAGCTTACAGCCATACTCACAGAGACACTTGCAGCCATACTCACAGCCAAGATCACAGCTATAGTCACTGTCAAGATCACGGCTATAGTCACTTTCAAGATCACTGCTACACTCACTGTGTCTTTATTTTATCATTGGTTATTCTTAAAACCTTATTACATTTGTTGTTATAGAAAACAACCATATATCTTATCTTATTATCTTAATATACCTTATATTTCTTACTGTGTTCATTCCTGTTAGATCAGAGCAATAACAAGTCG
>JASTVC010000124.1:0-22695 GCA_031125765.1 Saccharomycopsis amapae
TGTAGTTAAATGTAACAATAATAATAGAGTTTGCTGAATAATAGTGTCTCAATATAATTCAGTTATAACGACAAAAACCCTTAATTTTGTTCTAGTTTAATGATTACGTAATCAAATGAAAGGGTTTTAGAATAATGGGCGTAGAAATTGTTGTATTCAACTGCTCTTGTGGCGCAGTGGGTAGCGCATCGTGCTTATAATGTCATAAAAGACTTTATATCAAGGTCACAATCGTGTGAGGAACGCGATGGTCACGAGTTCGAACCTCGTCTGGAGCATTTTTTTGCAAAATCAATTTTTGCATTTCATAAACTTTATCGATTTTTTTCTTCTTTTTTCTTTATTATAAGTAATTTCTGTCCTTTTTTTTTAATATATGTTTTCTCCTTTTTGTTTGTTTTGGTTATTTTTTTCTTTCTTTTTCCATTATAGTTTCTTACACGGCATATTGAGCCAAAAATGGTAGCAGTAACAATTATAATACATTAATTGCGCAAAATAGTATGATCCCTAAATTATTGGGTGCTCTTGAGTTCTTTGAGTATTCTATTGTAAAAATTCAATTCACTTCTTGCCAAGTTTTTCTTAGTTAATGACATGGTGTGCCGATCATTAACGTTGATTAAGTTCTTCATTAATATAGTGTTTGATACAAACTTCATCGAGAACAATGCGGAGTCTGGAATATTGTCTAACAAAACATTGAAGTCGATGAATTGGCTATAATTGCGTAGAAAGTTCTCGATCAATTTTTGGTTAGTGACATGGTCCTTCATGTAAATTTCGTATAGCTTTAACAATAGTTCCTTCATTTTCTCATCATCAATAGCGTTTTCTCGAAGTTGAAAGTTCTTGTTAAATAGGACTTCGCCATTGGTGCTGATGAATTTCTCAGCGGTCACAAAATCCCCAACACTAGTCAAATGCTCAACAGTTTTGTCAACATGATTTAGGTACCCATCAATGTTGATTAGGTCAATGAGGAAGATATTTTGGAACTTCGAGAACTGGTCATATATTTTCTGAAGTGTTTCAGATCTTGATAATTCGCGTTTGTAGAATTCCAGATCACCATTGGCCAATCCAATAATTGTTATCTTTTCCGCATCATCAATGGTTCGTAATATTCCAAGTAGTTTTGCATTAACGTCATAAAAAGTTACCATAATATCTCGATTCAGATTACCATCTTGATTATTTTTACTCATTGTCTTAATTCTAATTTTCAAATAACTATTGATAGAGACCTTTGGAAAATCCTTTAGTGATTTATAATCCTCGACCATATTGCCCATGAACTGTTCAAACATTCCACGGTTCCTTGATACAATATCAACCAAATAATCGACGTATTCGAAAACCAATTTTCCAAACAACTCAGTTCTTTTAGAACTATCAGAATAAAGTAAATATTCAAGATATGAAATTTTGAGATCATTGACGGTCTTGAACTTGGCATTTTGGAAATGTTTTTCTACCATAGAATCAGTAATGTCCTCATCAACAATTTTTAAAATCTCAATCTCGTTCAACTTATCAAGTAGTTTAGGGTCAAAAATATTGGTTATGACGGTACTAAAGTCTCCTAGTTTGATCAAAAACTTGAAATATTCAATATATTCTAATGATGATGGTTGATCCCCAAATAATATTTTATCATTAATTTTTCGAATTTGGTATTTTCTAAAACTTTCATTATAGTTGATAGGAAATGATGTTTCATCAATTAGTTCCCCTTTCATTAATCTTATCCAAAGTTTGAAAAACTCATCAGGTTTTTTCAAAGATTCGTAAATTTTTAATATAGCCGAATATTTTCCACAATATGTTAAAACTTGAATTGTATCATCAAGGCATAGCTTGATCTTGTTGCTGATAAACACTAGCAAATCTTTGTCACTTTTGGATCTCATAGATTCATCAATATAATATTTCAATAACACTAGTTCAATTTCTTTGAAAATCATAACCATCGACAGCAGTATATTTTCCAAATCCTTTTCCTCTACCTGACTTGCTTTACCTTGTAGCTCCCAAAGCTCAAACGCCAGGTTTGCATTTTCAGTTTCATAAATCAGGTTTGGAGTGCTGCTATTTCTTTTTGAAGCAAGATTTGTATCTGAGGATACTCTGCTTCCACTACGGTGTATCCTTGCTAAGCTAATACCTTTTTGAGCAGATGAAGACCCATCAACATTATCACGAGATGTCAATTGTTGATCAAAGCTATTTGATATTTTAGATGGTGACGGTTGTGGAACCGTACTACTATCATCAGATAATATTGATTCACTCAATTTAGATGATCCCCTGTTCAACTCTATTAGTATATGAAAATTCTCCAACCAGTTCATCAAAATTCTCAAATAAAACTTCAAAAAGCCATCGCTGGTGCAATTTGCTAAAATGTGCTTTGAAAATGGAAGTAGGCCCTTTCTAATATCAATACTTTTAAAATCGAAATACTTAGCAAACAAATCCACACTATCACCTTTTGTGTTAGTCATTATTGAATAGAAAAAATAAATTATTATCCTTGGGTTCGGGCGTAATTTCAAATCACATAAGATCATCTTTTTCTTATCACTCTCATCAAAATCTTCCATGATACCAGTATTATCAAGCTTCAATAACATTTGGGTATCTAAATCATCGTAATTATTTATCCAAAAACGGAACCCATAGTCCAATCTACTATTAAGAATAAACAGTAATCCCAATGCCTCTTTCAAGAATGAGAAAGTGATTTTGTCTTCTTTAGATATATCAACCATTGATGCATTTTCGTTAACGTATTGCTTAACAAAATCATCATACTCTTTCTGCAATTCATCAAAGTTATGTGACTCAACTATCGCTTGTAATCTACTTAGAGTAGGCAACGTCTTGATCATTCCAACTTTCCCTAACTTCGGACTATATACTAAAATTGATGATTTAATCTTGCAGAGGTCCCCAATTTCTTCAGTTAATGAAGGCTCGTTGGACTCTTGAGAAACTAATGAGACATTTGATATGACGTTCAACAAAGGATGATAATCTTCTTCAAATACTTTTGCCACTGTTGCTAATTTTACCTCATCGGTAAATTCAATTTTTTGGACATCACATTGATCATTGATAGAATGTACAGAAACTTCGTATTTATACCCATTATCGTTCTCCTGGTTCTCAAGAACCGCTAAAGTATAAGGGTAATTAACCGCTATGGAATCAGGATACGTTCTCCAAGGAATGGTACCTCTAGAAATATCTCCATTGTTATTCACAATCATTCCCATGGCAGGGTCGGCTTTAGAGCTGCCACAAGTTATCAAATACTCATGTTTCAGAATCGGAAATATAAAAGGTTCAATATCTTCATGGGGCACTTCACCAGTGGTCGACATTGGCAAGAGGGGGATTTTTTGAAAACTGTCTATATCGATCAAATCATAATTGGTTCTGGTGGCCACTAGAGAAAATTTAGATCTTCTCAAGCCTTTAATGGTATGGGGATAGCTGATATCTTTCACTAATTTCAAACTGTCTTGGGTGACACTTATGACCCTTATCATTTTCTTTGTGAATAACACCACAGGAACTCCAACATTTGGATCGATTTCCACTCCAAAAAAATTATCAACGTCAATAGTCATGTCATTCACATCTTTGATTTTCCCAATATTCGCAGGGGATAACTCAGGTAACGAAAACACATTTATCATTGATCCGTTATGTACCAATGCTTTATTCACCTGAGGTAATAATAAAATATTCTTAATAGGTTTTATCTTCGTAAGATGCACTCTTTGACGGCTTATTGGAAGATATCCTGATTCAGAGTCCAATTTGTAATAATGTAGAATTTCCCCGTGTTTGGTGCCAATGTATATATTTTCGTCAAAGGCGGCAACACAAGTAATAGCCGAATTCTCAGATTCCGGGATTTCTGGGTTGTTTAAGTTTATTCCACTAATTAAATCTTCGACAGAGAATGGGCCAGTGGATATTTTTACTTCTTCAAGTTGACGTGGCTTTCCAATATCACAGTCGCTTTCAGTTTTCACAGTTTGTTCATCATCTGTTTTTCTTGACAACTCGTTGTCTCCACGACCTTGAATATCCGAGGTATTATCAGCTTCTTTATTATTATTATTCGATAATTGTTGGGAATCCTTATTATCATCAGTGTTCTTTGACTCAGGAACACTATTATTTCCCCCAGCTTTTGAATCCTTCGATTTTTCGGATTCTCCGTTCTTTTTTAGATCATTAGATGTATTTGAATTGGAAACCTGATAAATTGACCGCGTTTCGTCTTTTGATATTACCAGGGCTTGAGTTGTTTCTTTTTCTACTGATATCAGCGGCGTATTTTCCGAGACAGGATTCGTTATTGGTTTTTCTGGAGATTTTGGTCGCTGATCCTCTGTTGACATACTTTCAAAGTAATTATCAGCAGAAGCTTTTTCAAGATCTTCCAGAGTTGGGTACTCAAATTTCTCTTTGGAATTGTTTGCTATATCATTGATCTCGCTTGAATGGTCTTCTGTAATACTATTGTTTTTGAGATAATCTTCTTTGGGACCAGTAGTTGTGTTATTAATCTCGCTTGAATGATCTGTGGTACTCTGTTCATTTGAATTATCTTCTGGAATTGGGCTTTCCGCCTTACCTTTGCAGTCATTTGGCTTCTCACCAATCTCGTCTGGATGGCTTTCGGTAATATTGGTTTCGATGCTGTCTTCTTTGGAACCAATTACAACATTATCATCACTTGAATGATCTATATCAGCTTTTTTACCCTCTGGAATATTGGTTTCGAGACCACCTTCTTTAGAATCGGGTGTTACATCATTAATCTCAACTTCGTGATCTGTGGAAAAGTGTTTATTTATATGGTCCTCTGAAATGGTGTCGTCCTCCACGTTATCTTTATTTGACATATCATTAATTTGACCTGAACCACTAGATACAGGCTCCTGATGCGATTCAGCTTCAATCTTTGAAACAACGACATCTTCCAAGGTTTCGGTTTCGTTTATCGAAGAGGTTTCTTGAAGGTTCTTCTTCCTATCATTATCGATGTTTTGACCGTTTGGGGTAGTGGTAGTGCCTATGTCATCATTATTGACATCACCTTTGGACACATCTTTGTTCTTGTCATCGATCCCGCTCGATTGGAGATTTTCCTTACTTGGATTTTCCACTTCATGATTTTTCGAACTGCTACTCAATTCATCCGCCACCTTATCCTGGCCATTCTTGTCTGTTGAATCGACTGTACTATGGTTCCCGCTATCATTATCATTTGCCATACCTTCCCCCTCTTGCCCCATTTTCTGGGGTTTTTTCGGTTGTTTTTTGTTTCCCTTTTTCTTCAGTTTCGCCATGGTTTCAATCTATCTTTTCTTTAATATTTACCGTCATTTGGCCATCTCCATACATTCGATAACAACCATCAAACAAAACTTGGCCAATGCCACTTTTATGGTGGTGGTTTATTGTGATTCTTGTTCGCGGGCCGCTAACCAAACTAAAATTTTTGTTACAAATTTTTTTTTTTTCACAAACTCTTCTCTCTTTACAAAAGATTAGTTATAATAGGATTATTACTCTGTTGATGTCACAAATATGGTAAACACTGAAGCGATATTTGCCGGTGCTAATCCGCACAGTGGTGTCAGTGATTTCAACCCCCACAAGAAACAAATTGCCTTTGGTGCGGGCCATAATGTTGCGATTTGGAGCCCATTAGATGGGAAGTCGATCAACCCAAAAGGGATAGAATATACATTGAAAGGCCATACCGACGATGTTTTAAATGTTAAATACTGTGCCAAAGAAGCAGAAATCTTGGTCACCAGCTCGGCCGATAAGACCATTAAGGTGTGGAAACTGTTGAATGGCGGGAAACACAAGTTGATTCAAAGCATTGACGAGGCCCACGATGGATCTATCTATTGTCTTAGTGTCACTACCAAAAATGAGAAAACCCTAATGGTCAGTGGCTGCTCCTCTGGAAAGATGGCTATTTGGGAATTGGTTGATACAGAAGAAGCCACTAAATTTGTACAGATTCACGAGTTTACCATTAGTCCAAGCTTCTACGCTTTGTCATTGAGCATTTATGAATTGGCGAAAGGGAAATATATTTTGTTGATCGGGGGTACCAAACCACAATTATACGTCTATACTTTTGAACTTTTAGCTGATCAAAGGGTTGGGAATTTTAATCAAAGTGCAGTATTATCGGGTCATGAAAATTGGATCAAATCGATTGTCGTAAATAAAACCGGTGACAACGAATATCTTATTGCTAGCGGATCTTTGGATAGATATATTAGACTATGGAAATTGTCTACGGATGTCAGTGTGACCAGAGAACAAGAAGAGAATAGCAAGAAATTATCATTACTCAGTAACAAGAAATACAATTTCTCTATTGGTGAGGAGTTCCCATGCTCAATAAATTTTGAAGCGTTGATTCTTGGGCATGACGATTGGATTTCTTGTCTTAATTGGTATCCAAAAACCAAAGATAATAAATTGCGTTTATTATCTACATCAGCTGACACTTCTACCATGATTTGGGAACCAGATACCATTTCTGGGGTCTGGGTGAGTACTTCCAGATTAGGTGAATTGAGTATTAAAGGTGCTAGTACGGCTACTGGTGCTTCTGGTGGGTTCTGGTCTTCTATTTGGTACCTTGATGAAGAACTGAACAAAGAATACATCTTTACACATGGTAGAACAGGTTCTTGGAGAGTCTGGTCGAAAGATTGCGATGCCATCACTGAATGGAAGTCTGAATTAGGTATCACCGGTCCAGCTAAAGAGGTTACCGATGTTCAATGGTCGGCCAATCAAGATTTTTTGCTTTCCACTTCGTTGGACCAAACCACAAGACTATACGCCCAATGGATGTTAAACGCTGACGGAACTGTGAGAGATAAGAATGGTCAATCTTGGAGGGAATTTGCCAGACCACAGATTCATGGGTACGATATGATTTGTATTGGGGTTTTGAATGATAATTTACGGTTTGTTTCAGGAGGTGATGAAAAAGTAATGAGAAGTTTTAGTGAACCAAAGAGTATCATGAAGTTATTGAAAAAGTTTTGTGGGGTTAATTCCAATCTTGACGAGAGCTGTTTACCAGAAGCTGCATCATTGCCGACTTTGGGGTTGTCAAATAAAGCAGAGGCTGGCGACGGGAACGCCAAACCTGAAGGAGAAGAAGGCGAAGAAGAAGATGAAGATAAAAACATTTCTTACGAAGTGATGTCGAATTTGGTCGAGCCACCTTTGGAAGATCATTTACAGCGTCATACATTATGGCCGGAAATCGAGAAATTGTACGGGCATGGGTATGAATTGACCACGCTTGACGTTTCTCATGATGGGAAATACATTGTTTCATGTTGTAAATCCAACAACGTTCGTCATGCGATTTTGAGATTGTTTGATACAAAGAACTGGTTGGAGATTAGAGATAAAGACAGACCAGCTTTGGAATTCCATGAGTTAACTGTGAACAGAGTAAGATTTTCCAAGGATGATAAATTCATTTTGTCAGTTAGCAGAGACAGAAAAGTGGGTATTTGGAAGAAAGTTGACGAAAGAGCAAGATACGAACTATGGAAACCAATGGAAAAGGCACATACAAGAATTATTTGGGATGGTGATTGGGCCCCTACTCCTGCTGTAGGACAGAAACCATTGTTTGTAACTGGCTCAAGAGACAAGTCTATTAAGATATGGGAAATCGATGAAGAACGTAACACCGTTACTTCTGTTCATCAAGTGAAGTTTTCTGAACCAGTTACCGCCGTCAGTGTTTACGGGTCGTATTTCATGAAAGACTATATTTTGATTGCTGCAGGTCTTGAAGGAGGTGCTTTAGCCATCTACATGTTCAACATGTTGACACACCAAGGTTCTATAATTGAGGTTGTCAGTTCCGAGGACACCCCAAGTGGCAGAATCAATAGACTTAGCTGGAGATTGGAAAAAGATGGTGATAAGGCCGAAAAGTATTATTTGGCAGTGGCCAGTGCTGACAGATCAACCCGTATCTATTCGATCGATAGACAGAAGGTAGTTGGATAGACGCTGATTACGAATAATGAATGTATTATAAGTTTGATTTGACATATTTCAATGTAAGAGAGAGAGAGACGATTGTTTCATGTTAAAGCCGAATTTTTTTTTTTTTTTCCTCCGTGATTTTTTTTTTCAGCTTTATTTTTTTCCTGCAATGACTTCGAAAATTTTTTTTTTTTTCTTTTAATCTTTCATTATCAGAATCCTTTTGGAGAGTACAATATTTGATAACATATTATTAGCAATGGTTAGCTTTTCTTGTGAGGTACGTTAATCAATGATAAGAGAGAAAAGAAACACAAACAATAAATAATACGACAAGGGCCAAAGGTTTTGGATATGGATACGTTTAGGTCGAAACGTCCTCATCAGTGGAACAGACTTTGACGTGTGCACCCATTGTTCCTCAATGATCTAGACTCTGGTGTTTTCAGGCCATGTTTTACTAACCGAGACCTTCTGTGTCTTTTTTATTTTAGGTTTGCAATGACACTATAGTGAAAAAGAAGCTCGATCAGCACAAGTCAAGATGTCGTGGGGCCTACTTCACCTGTATTGATTGTTCGACCACTTTCCAAGGAAACGACCATAAGAACCACACCTCGTGTATTACCGAGGATGAGAAGTACCAAGGGGCATTATACAAAGGAAAGAAATCCAATAAAAACAATAACAACAACAACAACAACAATAATAATAATAATAAAAAAACTGCTGCAGTCCAGACCACCCCAGCACCAAAGAAAGACAGTGAACCAAAAAAAGAGAGTAAACCGGTCAAGAAGAGCCAAGGGATTAGCAAGTACGTCAAGAAGGACGGGGAATCCCTCTATAAGGTGCTTAAAAGCATGGCCAAAGATGATAAAAAGGCCCTTCTCAAGCAGCTCAAGGTTACCAAGGGAGAGGACGGGGCGTACACTATTATCTGTGATTGATGGCCCACATGCGCACAATCCATGGTATTGGTTTAGGCACATATACGGTATTTTTGTACAACAGTTTTTCAATATAATATAATACTCTTACCGAGAGACCCTATAGAATCGTTAGGATGGTACTCACTCTTCTTTTTTTATTTATTTTGAGGTTACCGTTTTTTTTTTTGTTTTTTTTTTCACCAATTGGTAAAACTATTAATAGTAGAGAATATTGTCACCAGGAAATGTATAATTGGATTCCTCTTATCACAGCAGTCAGTCTTTGCTTATCAACAGCATCTGGGGTCCCCATTGATTTAGTAAAAAGATACGTTGATAATCCAGCCGCCAATTCCAGCAACTCTTCGATGTATCGATCACAGTTCCAGTCAGTATCCCAGAAGAATTTGATATCCCCTTACTCTACCGATCCCAACGGTTCCAAATACATTCAATGGAATTTCACCGTCACCAGTATGAATGTAACCCAATCAGTGGGCTCGAGTACCTTGAAAGCAACGTCCGTTGATAATACCACTTCGAACAGCAGCACTAGTAGTACCAGTTCCAGCACTGGATTCTCTGCCATCGAAAAAGTCAATCATTTTATCGGGAACCTTTTCAAAAGAACCGATTCTGAATCAGTGACCATCGAAAACCAACAAACTTTCTACAGCGTGGAATTATCAATTGGGTCAAGGGAACAAAAAGTCGAGGTATTGTTGGACACAGGGTCTGCTGATTTATGGGTCCCTACAATGCAACTTTCCGAGGATCTTGGATACTTCACCCCAGCACAATCCACCTCCTATAGAACGATATCCACTGGGTTTGCCATCACTTATGGCGATGGTACCCATGCCTATGGAGATTGGGCTACCGATGTGATCAAAATGGGAGATATCAGTGTTACTGATGTGACCATGGGGGTTTGCAACCAGGTCACTGCCGACCAAGGGGTCTTGGGGTTAGGCTTCCAAGGTAATGAAGTAGCAAGCAACAAGTACCCGAATTTCCCAATGTTGCTTCATAGTCAGGGGCTCCTTGATACCATTAGCTACTCGTTATATTTGAATACTGCCGAAAGCACTTCAGGAACCATTTTATTCGGAGCCATCGATACCGAGAAGTACGAAGGGGAGTTGGTGAAATTGCCATTGCTTCATATTAATGATAATGGCAACCCAACTGCGGTTCCAGTTGCATTCTTTGTGAACCTTGTTTCCGTCACCGGGCAGACCAAACATGAATCTCCAACTCTCTTCACTAGCGATGAGCTGTCAACTTCAGTTTCGTATCCTGCTTTATTGGATTCGGGAACCACGTTGATCAACGCCCCTACTAGTGTATATAAGGCAATTGGCAGTGCTTATGGATACCATTTACCAAAGCTTGGTTACGTCGAGGCTTGTGACCATTGGGATGGCAAGAATCTTACTTTTACATTTGATCAAGGGGTGGAGATTTCTGTTCCAGTTTCCCAGATCATGTATCCTATCACCAAAACCAATGGGAAGAAATGGTCTCTTTTTGGGAAAGCAATGTGTTCGGTGGGGATCACTGACTCTGGTAGTCAGAGCATTTTCATTTTGGGCGACTCGTTTTTGAGAAGTGCATATGTCCATTACGATCTTACTAACTCTAAGGTCGGGATGGCTCAGGCCAAGTACACTGATGCCAGTAACATTGTTGCAGGGGTTTGAAATGATTTTGTCTGTTTTTATTGGAACTTGTTAATTTTGCTGATTTATAGATATTTTAATTTTATAGATATAGAGTTTTGGAACGAGATTTCGTAGAGCAGTGTTGATTGTTAGAGGTATTTTATTAATGAGAGTGTTGAGTATTTTTCACTAGGGAATTTCTAAAAGTCATTGTCTGGTATAAATAATAGCTATTAAGTATGATAGAGGAGGAGATATAATATAATAATGTATAATAGAGGAGAGATGTTACCGTTTGCACGTGACCAAGACAACACTAAACGCACACAGCGACGCGTCGTTTTTTATTCTGTTTACTTTCAAAATGACCAAAACATCAGCGATGGAATTATATTCCTCATTTTCCAAGAAACAGCATAAGCTACCAAATATGTCACACATGGAAGAAGACAGCGTGTGGTACCCGAAATCTCAAGAGAGATGTTTTGTGTACCATGGCCCTGTTCTTTATGACTCGACGATCAAATTTTTACACCGAGCCAATTCCGAAGAAATCATTGGGAGGAAGCAAGAGGCGGTGCTGTTGAAAGAACAAGTTGATGCTAATAAGATCCAAGAACTTCCAGCAAGATTAATGGGGGTTGAAGCATATTATATTCATTACAAGAACTGGCCCAAAGCCTGGGATGAATGGGTGGATATCAGCCGGATGCTACCGTACAATTCTGAAAATATTCGCAAGTGCAAAGAATTATTAGCCAATGCCATCAATAGCCAAGGAAGGGTGGAAATTGAGGTCGCGGAAGATAGGTACCGTGAAGAAGCAGAAGATAATGGGGTTAGCAGCAATTCCAGGAGCCGGACCAGGACCAGTAGTAGTAAAGATAGCCTGGCCATGGACAACAACAATAACGACCGAGGAATCCAAAAGTTTTTCCCTAGCAGACGGTTAGATGATGATGATTCATTCATAAAGATCCAGCGGTTTTTAGTCAAAGCGCCGTTCATCATTGATTTTCCCCAAGTGCTTAGGCGGAAGCTTGTTAGTGATTGCCAGAATGTTAAGCTCCGAAAAATGTTGGTGAAAATTCCTGTGAAAATTCTGATAATCAAGATTTTGGAAAGATATACGAAATACTATGCTGCAAAGGTACGGAAAGTGGAAAGTTCAGGAAGTTGGACTGGCAATTCTGGAGGCAGTAGTAGAAGGGTCTCCATGCGGGCGTCAAGGACATTTGAGAACGCCAGAGCCAACACCACCCATATCACCAACGACAATAACTTCATGGTGCACTCGGAGTTCTTATCGGAGTTTATTGATAGCATCAAGAAGTTTCTTGTGAGAAGTTTCCGGAACTTGGTGCTCTACAGCTTTGAACACCGACAGTTGGATGATTATGTCAAGAAGAATACTAGAGTGGATAAATCGATGATGATCCTTGAGGCTTATGGGATCGAGCATTTTTTGCGGTTCTTGATGATTTTACCTAGCTTGATATGTCAGTATTTAGTGGATGATCAGGCCAGGGAGATTTCCAAGTTCTTTATCCAGAGCATTGTGGATTTTGTCAGTTTGAAGCGCGAGGACTTTTATCCGCTTGATAAAGGGATCCAGGTGGATTTGATCGATAATAACCAGGGGAATTATTACAAGGTGCCTAAAGATTACATGGAATGAGATGAGATGAGATGAGATGAAATGCTATTGGTTATACTATAATAATAATAATAATAATAATAATAATAATAATATGATAATTTTGGTTCTGGATGGTGCTATAATGATATGACACTGGTTGTACTATAATAATGTTATTATTATAACAATATGCTATCGATTGTACTATAATAATGAGATAATACTGATTGTACTATAATAAGATAATATTGATATTAATGTGCCAATTGGCACCCTTCACGCACCTGTAGGCACACACACGCGACAACCACGTGGGACGGAGGTAGAATTCTCGCGCTCCTATAGGCCAACCGCCATTCGCGGTACCCCGGGGCCAATTCGGGGCTCGCAGGCATGACCATATAAAGCGACATTAAAAAGTTGAAGGAATCGGGGTTTTTTTTTCGCAATAACTCTGTTTGCTGATCTCCATTTTTTTCTTATTTGTAGTTCATTTCAACACAATCAATATAATTTCAAGATGGCTTCTTTGAGAACCGCTTCCAACCGTGCCTTGCGTACCCAATTTTCTAGATCTAACACCTTTATCTACAATGCTTTCAGATCTTATGCCACTAAGGAAAAGACCTTGAAGGAAAGATTCGGGGAAATCTACCCAGAAAAGGCTGAATTCGTCAAGCAATTCAAGAAGGAACACGGTAAGACCGTCATCGGTGAAGTCTTGTTGGAACAAGCTTACGGTGGTATGAGAGGTATTAAGGGTTTGGTCTGGGAAGGTTCTGTCCTCGACCCTGAAGAAGGTATCAGATTCAGAGGTAAGTCCATTCCAGAAGTCCAAAAGGAATTGCCAAAGGGTCCAGGTGGTCAAGAACCATTGCCAGAAGCTTTGTTCTGGTTGTTGTTGACCGGTGAAGTCCCAACCGAAGCCCAAACCAAGGCTTTCTCTGCTGAATTGGCTGCTAGATCCGAATTGCCAAAGCACGTTGAAGAATTGATCGACCGTTCTCCATCCAACTTGCACCCAATGGCCCAATTCTCCATTGCCGTCACTGCTTTGGAATCCGAATCCGAATTCGCCAAGGCCTACGCTAAGGGTGTCAACAAGAAGGACTACTGGACTTACACTTATGAAGATTCCATCAACTTGTTGGCCAAATTGCCAACCATCGCCGCCAAGATCTACAGAAACGTCTTCAAAGATGGTAAGGTTGCCCCACTCAACAAAGACTTGGATTACGGTGCCAACTTGGCCACCATGCTCGGTTTCGGTGACAACAAGGAATTTGTCGAATTGATGAGATTGTACTTGACCATCCACTCTGACCACGAAGGTGGTAACGTCTCTGCTCACACCACCCACTTGGTTGGTTCCGCTTTGTCCTCCCCATACTTGTCCTTTGCCGCTGGTCTTAACGGTTTGGCTGGTCCATTGCACGGTAGAGCTAACCAAGAAGTTTTGGAATGGTTGGAAAAGCTCGATGCCGAATTGGAAGGTAACATCACCAAGGAAACCATTGAAAAATACTTGTGGGATACCTTGAACGGTGGTAGAGTTGTTCCAGGTTACGGTCACGCCGTCTTGAGAAAGACCGATCCAAGATACACCGCTCAAAGAGAATTTGCCTTGAAGCACTTGCCAAACGACCACTTGTTCAACGTTGTCTCCACCGTTTACGAAGTTGCCCCAGGTGTCTTGACCAAGCACGGTAAGACCAAGAACCCATGGCCAAATGTGGACTCCCACTCTGGTGTCTTGTTGAAATACTACGGTTTGACCGAAGCTTCTTTCTACACTGTCTTGTTCGGTGTTGCCAGAGCTTTCGGTGTCTTGCCACAATTGATCATCGACAGAGCTTACGGTATGTCCATTGAAAGACCAAAGTCCTTCTCCACTGAAAAGTACGTTGAATTGATCAACAAGCTCAAGAAATAAATAATTTATGATTATTAAAAGCTTTTAATTAATTTTCTGTTGCTATATTTTCTAAAGGACTAATGAGTAAATAACTTTTTAATATGAATAAGTACATAGGTTAACTTTTTTTTTCCCCTCTCTAAAATGAATATTCACGGTTTTAGCTTGATGTTAATGATCAAATAAATGTTTGAAGGAGTGCCGGAAACATTTATCGGGAGAGCGGGATCAGTGATGATTTACAGTGACGTTTCCTATGTAAATCCACAGTTTTCTCTATCATCATAATAACACCCGTACTGTTCTATGAAGTAGGGAGACTGATATGACACGTCCATTGCCGACAAACCAACATTTCGTTAAAACGTCACAAAAACATATTCATATCTTTTCATAAATTATTTTAATATAAAACATAGCGTAGCAGGAAAAAAAAAAGCTTAATAATCAACTATTAAACATAAACTCAAACAATCATCAAATCAATTATTAGCCAACTGCCATGCCGGAACCCCGCTTCTATCAATGTCATCTTGACTTCTATTACCACCAATCGAAGAAGCATCACCATCACTGTTCTTCACCTCCGGAGCTGGGGACGGTGTGGCCGATTGCGATTGTTTCAATTTACTATTCTTCAAAATGTCGGAAACCGAAGGCACGGAACTTACCGATGGAATGCCCCTAATCGAACCACCGTTAGGAAGACCACCGTTTGTAGCCCCATTGTTGGCAGACGAATTAGCAGAGTTTTCACTTAGCCTTGACGCCAAAAGTTTTCTAAGAGAATCAAGCTCGTTATTGATATTTGTTAATTTGGAATCGACTAATGACTCAATTGACGAATTCACCATCTTGTAATTGCGCTTCAAATGATCGATTTCCAACTTTATCAATGTCAAATCATCATTGTTTTTATTCAACACCTTTTCCGAGTCCAATACTAATTGATTCACCTTGGTAATCGCCTCATCCAATTTCTCGGAGTTTTCTTTATCGTTCTGTACGAGCTTAGCGTTATGCGATTCTAACGAATCAAGTAGTCCTTGAACTCTTTCAAATTCCTGGTTGATCGCTTCTTTATCCTTTTCTAGTTGGTTAAATGATTGTGGTAAAACACTAGGGACGACAACGTTCTTGAATACATAATAAAGACCATAACTTAAAGAGATGGTGGTGGTGGCCATGATGAAATAATCTTTCCAATCTCTGGTGGGAATCGGAGGCGGAGCAGACATCATCGATGGGTTGAAATCAAACGTTTTAGAAGACGATCTGGGACTGGTATTACTCACTGTGTGATTATTATTATTATTATTATTATTATTATTATTATGGTGATTGGCCTGATTGTTATCAGAACCAGATAACGCAGCGTTTATTTCATCATCGTTCAATCCTTTAGACTTCAAAAACTCAATCTTCTTCTCCAACGGGGCGTTGAACACCTGGGGATTTTTCAAGAAATCCGCCGCCCTATCCACAAGATCCTGTCTTACTCCCGACATGTCGAATAATAATCAGTAGACGATTGTAAGATGATTGGATCTCATCACCACTTATCGTCTCCACTTTTTTCTCTCTGTTTTTTTCGGATGTTTATAGTGATAGCGGTTACCCGGGCACATACATGAGATAAAACGTCAAAACTTTCGGTGCCTTTTTCTATGGAATTTCATACTAGATGATCTTTAAATTGACAAAATATGTTGAGGTTCGGTTTATGTTCGTAGGATATTTTTATAAGTTCTTCAATTTCTACTCTCTTTTTTTTTTTTGAGAAGTTTCCACTGATATCCAGTTCATGAAGCCGATTTCTAGAGGTACGGTTCAAGATATTCTAATTAGAGACTGTCCACTAAGGATCTTCAGCGTATTTTTCTTGTGGATTGCCTGGTCAAGTTCAGACAGAGGCTCCTTAATAGGCACCATTCTCCTAGTTAGTCTTGTTATCTAGTGTCTCCTTCTCCCTTGTGTCGTACGTTTATTTGGGTGTCTTGCACCATGTATGCAACATATCCTACCAATATTGTTGTTTATTCTCTGACACTCTATTATCTTGCGTATTAGCTTATTCTATCATAATTGCTATCTAATATTTTAATTACCTCATTAGAATATACCATATATAGTATATGCACACTAGTATAAAGTTATATATTGAAGTTCATCTTCACATGGCCAATCAGAAACCAATTATTCACTAAAAATAACAATCAGTGGACTAGTTGAGATGCACTATTGCTATCTAATCTGATTGCCTCGCACGTTACAGGCAAGATAGTGGAGAACTGCCTCACGACGGTTTTCACCAGGTCGATAGCCATAAAATCGGGCTCCCAACTCATAGTGGTTGAAAATCTCCCCGATGGTTTTGTAATCGAGACCCAAGAACCGTTGATTGACAAGCCATTAGTAACATGAGGTGGTTCTTCACCATGCATGTTCCTTGGAAATAAGATGCTGTCATCATCGGATTCGGAAATCTTGGAGTTGACCCATGAAACCTTGGTCAGAAGTTCTCGACAATGTGTTCCAAATTACACCGTATAAATTCCCAAGAATCAACTCCTTTTTATTCACTGATACTTCCAGCATCCGACAAATTGTAGAATTTCAAAATTACATAGAGTGGGGCCATTTCCATTATACCCAAAATAGAACCGATAGTGGGGAATGATTTTTAATTTGCCGGCAGTTCATCATTATCATTGCTGTGGTATTTTAATGGTGTGTTGAGTCCTTTTATGTTGGAGCTGAATAATTGGTTCATCTGGTTCCCAATATCGACAGCCGCCGCTAAAAACCTTGGGGAATCTTTCAAAAGGTTACTAAATTTCACCCGTTTATGAATATTCTCGGCACCAGCAACATCATTTTTAGAGGCACACGCCTCATATTGCTTTAGAATATCAATATCTTGATCATCGTCCCCGTTCGGGTGCTTGAATTCGTGGTCTTTTAATGCCAGTAGTGTTATTAGGAGTATCACTATCCTGAAAGTAGAATTTACCCATCATGGTAGGATATGCCATCAAAAGGACATAATCAAGGAAAGAGAGCCTGGGAAGAGAAGTGGTACAATATACACCATAGTAATACTATATATATAAGAGCAACTTCTCTGTTTTGCTCATGCATGCCATCAAACTTTCCTTCCGATAAGCATAACCTCATTGATGATTTGTATCAGCTCAATTGAATATAATTAGTATTAATTCATTCGAATAAGGGAATAGTAATTTACATTCCCCACCAGCTGTTGGCCAGGCTTATACTTGAGCTAAAGAAATTGTGTAATATTCGCTTTTTTTTTTTTTTTTTTTTTTAGAGGTTCACATGGACGTTATCTCATTTTCATTTTTTTTTGGCTTTACGTTTAGCAAGGTCAAAACATGGGAGGAAGTGATTCCAAAGATGGAGAGTGTCTTTGAATTATCACTGTAATTACTTCCAAAAAAAATATCATCAACAAGAACCAGCTAGAAAGTGGACTGGGAGAACGTGTCGTACAGAGAAGTTAAATTCGATAAAGTCTTTGAATCGTGCTAACAGGACTTGGAAAGTTATGTGTTCAAATTGTGCTAATAGGACTTGGAAACGATTTATGTGTTCAAATTGCTAGAACTTCCTCAGAAAGAAATCGGTACTGATAAGCGGAAGCTGGCAAGGAATAATGATAGTAATGACAATCAACGAGCAATCTTACGAATTTCGTTTCTGATTGGTATCAAAGAATCGAAGTCGTGCGATGATGAAATAACAACAAAAAGCTGGATAATAAAATTTGAATAATGAAATTTTATTTATAATTGGTATCAACGAATGAAAGTGCTGCCATGAGAAAATAACAACGAAGTTGGAAATAAAGAGAAGGAAACGAGAAATAACAAGAGATCAAGAAAGATGGAAACATCACCTTGGGCATTTCCATCGATCAAAGGAGGATTAATTAACAAAATATAGGTTTGGTTGTTCTAAAGGACAAGGGTATAATATAGCTAAGAAGTTGAATGAGTATAATACAATAGTTGAACAAAAAAAAACCAAAAAAAAAACTCAAGAAAATTCTATTTTTTTTTTTCTTTTTTGATATCTTGGAGGGAGAAGATTATTAGGTGGAGATTATTATTAGGTGGAGAAGATTATTAGGTGGAGATTATTATTGGGTGAAAATGATTGTTGCGCAGAGTTGAAGATAAATATCAGGTAAAAAGACCATATGGAATTGAAACTCATAAGACGATGTTGAAACAGAGCAATGCTATTGGATAATGGAGTTGAAAATTAATAATAGGGCAAAAGGAATGGAATGAGGAAATAAAAGGCATGAATGTATGTGTTTCAGCTTCTGCATTCCATCTGGCAACATGTCATTTAGCAATAATGCCCCTGGTTACCATTTAATGTCACCCCAGGCATAAGACCTCTGACACGCCACCTCCAGCGGAACTTCTTCTTGAACGTCGACCACTCCTGTTCCAAGTTCAAGTTCAAAAGGGATTGGTGCTTCGTAAGATTGTTAGCGCCGTTTTTCTTTGGAATCGAGGAAACAGCATCAGATTGAGATGGGGCGGTTGTTGGTGGAGAGGCGTGGAAGTATTTGAGAAGGTTATAGCTGCCACCACTATTACTGTCTTTGGATGCTGGACCCCCCACAGAGGAGGTAACGCTACCACTAGTAGCCTGCGAGTCATTATAGATATCGAGCTGCTTTTGAAGGGTTCCTACTAAATCATTGGAGAATGGCTCGGTGCCCACCTGGTTTTCCTTGCCTAATGCGGTCGAGAGCAATCTGGTTGTTGATGGTTTGGTAATTAGCGATCGGTAATAATCTTGGAAATCTTTAGGAGTTGGCCCATCGTTATTAATGAGACCGCCTCTATTTTTCCGCCGTTGCTTAGGAAGGATGATCAGCTCGGTGATCATTGAGCCTCTGGTTCGAAGACTGCTTTTGCTAAACACGCTAGCAGAATCCGGGAAATTGGTGATATCTTGAAGAATATTATTGGTATTGACCTGGGTAGTGGGTGCTGGATGATGAGCTTCAAACCCAGCATTAGGATCAAGAGCAAACGTTCGAGCCGTCTCGTTCCCGATATCAGTGGTGGTATCGTCTACTGATTCGTCTACTACCGGTGGACCAGCAGATGGTTTCCCAGTGTCTGATTCATCATCGCCATTATTCAAAAGAAGCACAAGCTTGAGGATTTTTTCGTACATCTTGACGTTCCGCGAGTACTCACCGTTTTGTTCAATGAACCAATCGGTGGAATCCTGGAATCCTTGAGAAGTCCCGGGGTTATTATTACCCAATTCAAGCGCCACGAGTTCCGCAAGGTGCACCAACTGATAATCTTCATTGAGTTTATCATCATTTTCGCCATCACTGGCTTGTGACCGATCAATGGTCATGGAGCTGAAATTGTGACGGAGCTCTGAACTGATGCTGGTGTTTGACAGCAAGCTCCCGGTGGAGATCGCATCACTGTTGGAAACTTCGAGTTCGATGTTGTGAAGAAGTTCGGCAATTTCATTGTAGACGTCAGTACAATTATCACAAACAAAGATTTTAAACTTGCAGCCGTCCTGGATCAACGACGAGAGATCGTATAGTGGTTTATCACAAATCATGCAGTACTTGAGCGACGCATCATGTTTGTCGGCCACAAGACTGTGGATTGAATCCATCACCGATGCTGATCGCTTCTTGATGACAGCCGACGAGTCAAAACTGTTATTTCTCGAGCTCGTGGCGAGCATGAGGTTGTCAAATGCGGTGTTAGAGCCAACAATATTATTTATTCTCTCTTCGTGTAAAATCGGTAATTTTCTTTGGTTAATTCCAACGCATTCATTATTATTATTATTATTATTATTATTATTATTATTATTATTATTATTGTACGCATTTTCGGGAGTGGTGACCGTGGAAGTTGTACCAACATATGATGAGGAATTGGGGTCACTAATGGTTGGAGAATGTTTTTCTTTGGAAAGCCTGAAATTTTCAATGGGGTTCCTTGCCTCCTGGTTATGAATAGAGATATTTGTAGACGAGCTAACGGATCTAATGGAATCTTTCATCAATGAATTATCAGAAATCGTGCGGTTCTCATTATTTTGGGGTGGTTGATTGAATTGGAAATCCATCGATTTGAATTGCGCCAAGCTGTGATGATCATTGGCAGTAATAATATTATTATTATCACAATCTAACAATTTGATGGCTTTATTCAAATACATCAAACTTCTCTTGTTGGTCATGGTTTTCTTCACCAGTTTTTTGTGCGATGTCTCATCAACAGAATATTGTGGGAACGATCTCATGGAACGGATGGAGTTATACGTGATTTTCAACGCATCGTCCACCAGATTATCCAAATACTCCTGCGCCAAATTACCACGAGACTTCTTTTTCAATGGCCGTTCTTCTCGCTGATACTGTTTCAAATCAAAGATGGATTTCTTAAGGTTCATGACGCTGATGGGTCTCGAAGGTCGCTGTCCAGGGATATAATCTTCAATTAGCACAATTGGATCATTGCGGGACATCACGACTTTCGGCTCCTGCCCTGAAAGATCGGTGTTTTTGCGTTTTTTGGGAGATGACGATGTCATCAAATTCTCTGTCAAGTGGGCGATCAACCCGGTCAAAGTTTGTGATGGCGTGTTGGCATTTTCCGGACGATCGTTGGACTCAAAAGAGATATCAACATTGCTGGAATCAGTCAATATCTGTTCCATATTAGAGATTGACGATGAAGGTGGTGGGGCAAAGGCAAAAGACGTCAACTTATCATCGAACATGTCAAGTTTGGAAGGCTTATGGTGATAATTTCCCAGTAGTATATTATTATTGTCATGAAGGGATTGCTTGGTTCTGGCTCTGATATATTTGTGATTTCGCAACGACTGAAGCTCTTGGGGCGACACTGGAGCAAGATCTATTTGTTCCCATTTCATGGTTGTTGCCTGATTAGCATCCTTGAAGGATCTTTCAGATCGAAGACTCTTTAGGCCAGAATTAGAGCTTGCCAGCACTTCAAAGTCCATTGAGTAACGATAATAGAATGGACCGGAAAAGGAAGAGGCGATAATGATATAAAGTATCACTCAATGTCTTCTGTTCAGCTTTATTTCAACGGTGTTGGGATATAGTAGGTCACTGCCCAGAGCAAACAGTAAGAAGCTAAAAAAAAAAATTGGGTAAAAAGGCTGATTTAGTAGTATCTAATACCCGGCGCTCAACACTCTATGCTGGATATATGTGATATCGCCAAAGAGACCGGTAGCACGCAGTATATCTATTGGAATACCGTGGTGGATAAGAAGAGGGAGAAAAGGGACGGGAGTTGTGTGGCCATTGGGATAATAATTGTTGTTTACTCAACAACAACGACAACAACAGTCAGTACATAATAATTGCAGTTTTTGGGTCTTTGTCGCGTTTTTCTGCGGGCGCATGCATCCATCACAGTACACTGGGGCTGTTTAGGCAGCAATCACATGGGGGCAGCAGCAGCAGCGATTATAATTACATATTTGACCAGACTTGGGCCACCACCGGTGCTGCCAGTTGTACTATAATAAGCACACACACACTAGTAGGATCGCTGTCCCAATTGCTTATCATCCTGGGGATAGCGGAAATGAAAATTACCTCGCGATCATTATATAGCGTGGAAATATCCGATTCCTCCTTATTTCACCAGTTTAAGTATACCCACTCAAGAAGCCAATAAATGCTTTGTTTCTTGGAGGATTTCTTTAACAAATGACGACACCGTAAACAGTAGGCCTACGAACCTCAACCAGTGATACTCCGTTCTTGACTTACGAGGATGATTGGTCTAAGTTAGGAATCCAAAATAACGTGCGCAATCTACTGTTTATTCGGGTAGATTGTGGGATTTCCAGATCCTTGGGTAATCAATCTATTTATGGTAGATATGAGCGCAATTATCCAATTGTTAATCAATGGCCAACAGAAACATTTATTATACGATCTTGGCGGACAGCCACACGATAGTGATCCACTCAACATTTGGAGGGAGCGAAGTATTTTGTTCCTTCGGTAGACTATTGATACGACCAAACGAGCATCACCAACGGCATAACCCCAACAACCGCCGGTGGTTCCTTCTTCATGGGACAGAGGTAAAAGCCGAAGATCTTTTTTGTGCCCTCCCCCCAACAATTGCGGATCGTCCAGATCAGAGGGTGCTGCACCCGGTACATATTATCCCGTACCAAAAACTTTAACGGATGGTACTATATTACTGAGCAGTTGCCCCTGTTAGACCCAATTCTATAGCAGTATTATAAATATTATACCTCACACAAATATTTCCATAGATCTCCCTTCCCCCCTCCAAACAATGGCAAGCCGACCTACCTCTGTCAAGCTCTACACTTTCAAGTCCCCAAACGGCCAAAAAATCTCGATTCTCTTGCGACTTCTCGGGG
>JASTVC010000125.1:0-22459 GCA_031125765.1 Saccharomycopsis amapae
CAAACATCCACGGTTCCTTGTTGCCAAAGAAATCCGGTAAGCCAAAGGCTTCTCAAGAATTATAAGTTTGATGTCTTCAGTTTAAAACATTTATTTTTCTAGGGTTTTTTTTTGCTTTTCTTCAATTTTGGGTAATTTTTTGAGGTTTCTCTTATGTATATTAGTCTAGTATTTTAATGATCTTTGTTATATGATAATATTTTTTTTTAAATGTAGATTCTGGATGTCGGATAATTTAATCACCAGGTCCATTTATTCTTGTTTATATATGATTGAAAGCCAAGAAAATAGCAAGTTAAGATATTTGAATCTTGCCGTCATTCAATACAAAAAAAAAGTTTATTAGGAAGTGTTTCCATAAGATTGATATTGAGAGACAGCAGTATTACAGGTGCACGATTTAATTAGATATGCTTCAGCTACTCACATAATATTTCTTTCAAATCTACCAATGTAACATCACAACGCAACGAAATAATACAAATCAAATTTATCATGTTGAACAACTATTATGCACGAGTTTACGAGTTTGCGTTGACAGTTTATTATACAACATATTTCAAAAAAGAAAAAAGAAAAAAACAAAACCAATTGAGATGAAAATCAATAGTGAAGATGGAGGGGTGCAAACCCTCTATATAATTGTGGCAATTTTGAAAGTCTTTTAAATAAAGGATGGCACAGAAGTTAAATATCCTCTTGTGTATGTGCACCCGAATAAGTAGTCCCTTTCTGAACAAGTTCCGCACCATTAACATGATGATATTTTTCAGATATTCATCAAGATCTTCTTACTGATGGCTAGTATTTTTGGATAAGTATACAATAATAGTATTTTCTTATTTTACGGTTTTGTCATGTCGCTTTGTTGAATCGGTCCAGGTTCATATCTGAGGAATTGTTGATGAAGAATGAAGTGATATTAGGCTAAAATATTTGACGTGGTTTGGCTACACAGACAAAAAAACACATACACTGCTCCAAAATATTCAGCTGCTATCTCAAAATAAAAGATAATATCAGTAGTAGAAGTGTAGAAAGCGGAGACACCCAAGGTAAGCGGAATAATTGGGTAAAAAACCAAGGATCACAATGTTCGACAACCCAAGATTGCCACAAACTTTACAACAGCGCGAAACAACAGAGATAAAAACAAATGGCCCTTTATCCATTATCGACCTGTTATTGAAAGAATAAAAAAAAAGTCAAAAAAGAAAAAAAAAGAGTACTCCAATCACTAATCTCCAGAAAGCAAAAAAAAAAACCAACCATGGGTCATATACATTGCAATACATAACAAACTTCATAATACCTTATTTATATAATGTCGCACAAAAACTCACTATCTCCATCATCTCCCTTTTCCATTGGACAAACACTTTAGGGTCCACATTTATCACTAAACAGCAGGATCATTCCAAGCATCATATCCCTCACTTCTTCAACACAAAAATTAGATTAATATTACAATAGCACAAAATCAATATTGCCTTGTTACACATAAAACATTTTTTTTTTTTATTTTCATTTTTTCGTTTCAGGGCATCAAATATTATTCCTGAACTTCTTGTTGTTGTTGTTGTTGTTGTTGTTGTACCGGGCCTTGGTTTTGGAATTGTTGCTGGTGCTGCGGATTTTGATTTTGGTTATTATAGTTTCTGTAGTTTCCACGATGGTAGTTATTATTATTATTATTATTATTATTATTATTGTAGTTGTTTCTGTTATTATATCCCCTGTTATTGCCATAATTGTTTCTGTTATTGTATTGGCCTCCTCTACCATCGTTTCTTCTGTTACCTCCTCTACCGTCATTATTTCTTCTAACGTTATTTCTTTGATTTTCAAGAACTTGTAATCTAGCGTTATCCATGACTTCATTTGGTAATCTCAAGTACTTGATATGGTTGCCTCTGACATAAACCTCTGGCAATTTAAGAAATTCTTCAGCGTTGGCCAGAGATTGAATGACATCGGTCAAAGTGAGGTTCATCCAAGAATCACAAATGACAAGTTTACCGTTCAAAGTTTCTCCATTCTTTAATTCAACCAATATTGGCTGGCCCTTTGCTGATGTCAATAAATATAAAGGAAGCTATTTCTGTTGTTAGTTACACGGCCCAGTATTGAAGAAGCACAAATTCCTTACGGGATAAGCAAGAGAAGAGGATCAACAAAGTTTCAGGCTTACCATTATGATCTTTAGTTATTGATTTAGAATGATTATTAGTTACTGATCTTTATCAACCCTATAATTTTTTTTCCTCTTTTACATTTATTTTGTCGGGTTTTTTCTTGAAAAGTCAAACACCAAAACGGGGGGTTTCAAATGATTACCCGGTCTTTAAATCATGCTCTATTGTTCATTCTGACAGTAACAGATTGAAAGATAGAGAAAACAGAAGTTACTAATAGCAATAATATGTGCTAGAGTATTTTTCTTTATTTTTCTCTTCGTTTAGTGGTACTTATTTTTTCGTCCCTTTTATTTAGTTCAAAATATTTGAAGCTGCGACAATGGAAATACAAGTGATCGCCACGATAAAACCAAACAGCCCACATCATTTATTACATAGATTTAGAACAAAAAAGAAACAAAAAACCATTGATGCTGCTATTAAACTACCACCTTTCCCATAATGTTATAACGTTTGCTGAAGAATGTAAACCAATCATGCAAAACCCCCGATTCTTCTGTTGTAAAATCATCAGTCTTGGACGAGTTTTCCGGAGTGTTATCTTCCGGATTGAGTGATGATTTACCCAAACCCCTGGACGAGTCTTTACCAGCGAAGAGATGATAGGATCCTCCTGGGCCATATACCTTTTTATTTTTAGAAACATCGAATACCACACCTTTCACCCCGACGTATATTTTCTCAGAATTCACACCATCATATCCGAGAAGCTCTGCTTTTGTAAATAAATGATCCTTTGGAGGGTCCAATTCGACTGGATGTTCTGGTTCGAACGGCATTTTATGTTTCGATTATAGTTTGACGTTGTTTTTCTACTGTCAGCCAGATAGATAAAGAGATAGACATCACTTGAAATCAGCGCGGCTTGTGGTTTGACACCGGACAGTACACGTGATCACGAGGGGAAGGTCCGGAGGCGTCAGTAAAGGCCATATGTTTAGTAGGAAGAAATAATAACCATACTCTGCAATTACTGTACTAATAAGATTAGGATGGAAGCGCTGTGAATGATAATTGCTCTGTAATATTACAGTGGCACGCCAAAGCGATGTCTCGTAAATACAAAAGAAGTGTACCCAGGGCACATAGTACTAGCAACCAAATCTCAACGCACTCCGTAGGCCCAATCAAGATATTTTTTTTTTTCATGCGCCCCCTTCTTTTTAATTTCGTTTCATTCCTTTCCTTTCCGTTCCTAACACCTAAGCTTTCAAACCGAACAGCTCTAGTGTCGCAGCAACTACAAATAACTTCAAGGGGATAGAAGGGTTCCAGAAGTGATAAAAGGTAATTGGAGAGGACAACAATGTCAGAATTATCATCGAGAAAAGTACAAAAATCGGTGGGCCAAAAACCTGTTGTTGAGCAACTGGAGATACAAAAGGAGAACCAACCGAAGGATGATGGGGAGAAAGAGAGACAAGAAACCTCGAAAATCTTTTTCGTTGAGTTGTGGGAGTCTATATTTACTCCAGGAACCACACCGGCGCTCATCAAGGCCACCCACGGATCGTTTATTATTTTGATGTTGGTGTTTTTGTGCCTAATATTTGTTTCCAAGCCTGTGGTGCGATTCCATTTTATCAATCTTTTGCTTATCACTATTGCGTTCTACGCAGTAGTTGTGTGGTTTGTAAGGGAGTTGGAGTTGGCTAAACAACAAGAGACCCTAGAAGCTTCTAAACGGGAGCAATAGGACCAGGGGCTACTAACTGTCGCGCGAGGTTGATGCACCAGCCTGCAGGACCAGGGCGCATGACCATTTTTCTGAGGAGTACTATATAAGAAGCCGGGCCCCCCCATTTCCAGAACGCACCGACACCCGCTAAAATACATAAAAGGGGCCAAGCTTTGTGCAGCAGGTTGAGTTGATCACGTGCACCCATCACTCACACACACTTTTTTTTTGAAATTATCTTCGACCACACACACATTCACGAACCGTGGTTGAGCTGGGCATTATTAAGTTAATTGTTCACGATAATATATAATATATACGCTACAATATAATACAGGCTTGACTTGAATTTTTTTTTTGTTCTCATCTCTGTCTTTTTCTACTTGTTGCAAAGCCATAATCATGTCTCTTCAATTTCCATCTTCTACCCTCGACTTTGTGGAACAGAAGCCTTCATTGGAATTTGCTACCGGAGCCGCTGATGACCAAAAACTCGGTGATATTGCTCTGCTGAACCAAGTTAATAGTTCGGTTGGTGACGAAGTTGCTGAAGATGCTGGTACCTCTGGAATCGTTCCAACACTACAAAATATCGTTGCCACTGTGAATTTGGATTGCCGTTTGGATTTAAAGACCATTGCGTTGCACGCTCGTAATGCTGAATATAACCCAAAGCGTTTTGCTGCGGTTATTATGCGTATTAGAGAACCAAAAACTACTGCTTTGATTTTTGCTTCTGGGAAGATGGTTGTCACTGGTGCTAAGTCGGAAGATGATTCAAAGTTGGCCTCCAGAAAGTATGCCAGAATCATTCAAAAATTGGGGTTCAACGCCAAGTTCACAGATTTTAAGATCCAGAATATTGTTGGTTCTTGTGATGTTAAATTCCCAATCAGATTGGAAGGTTTGGCGTTCTCCCATGGTACTTTCAGTTCTTATGAGCCAGAATTGTTTCCAGGTTTGATTTATAGAATGGTGAAACCAAAGATTGTGTTATTGATTTTTGTGTCGGGTAAGATTGTTTTGACTGGTGCAAAACAAAGAGAAGAGATTTATGCTGCTTTTGAAGCCATTTATCCCGTGTTGAGTGAATTCAGAAAATTGTGAATCATTCGTGGGCATTACATTGTTATTTATTACAATCATCATCATAATCAAAGCCCAATCAGTTTAGTGCTGGTACTCATCTTAAGGCCATGACAACCACATCCACATCCATATCCATATCCATTTCCATCTCGACCATCGACTGATTCCAGAATATCTCTTTTTTTTTTACTTTGGGTTTTTCTCTATTGTACTGTATTTGTTTAGCTGGTGTTTCATTATTAATGTTTTTATTTTTATCATTTTTTCCCTTTTTTCCACTCATAAGAATATTCTCCCTCAAAACCATCATGCCCATTATTCTATCTTTCTCCTTGGCTGCCTATCTTCAAAATGCAACAGCGAGAGGAGAAAAAAAGAGATCTTTGATTTGTTATGACTCCTGATTAAAGTCTCAGTTTTTTTTATTATATTTTCCAATTTTTTTTTACTTAGCATGCATATCATTTTAATTTTCATTTTCAGCAGAGAAGCTTTGATGAGACTATTATATAGAAGTCATTAACCAATTCTAGCCTTCCTATATATCAACTCAATATCACGAATATAAAACCGTTTCAACGAAGATTACAAAGCGTAGCGGCGATTTGTGAACCTACAGAACCCACTCCAGGATACTAGCTAAGTAATCTGAATGTTTTATAATTGGCTCCCTTGCTACACCTCAACCCTCGGTAAGCCTAGCTGATTGAGGAGATAGGGGAGATAGAACAAGCAAGAAATAGACGAGAGAATTCTTCTGCACGTACTAGTTACGCAACACTAAAAAAAAAAAAAAAAAAAAAAAAGGTCATGAGGCGCAAGCCTCCATCTAAGCCCATCCTGACTACGCAACGGAATTCTGGGAACAGTTGTGCTTTGGCCTAGTAATCATTATCCCTATATATATAAGCGAATCTACATCCTCTTTGTTTGGACTTTTTTTCTTTTCTTTTTCGAGCTTTCCTGCTTAATATTATACTACACGCATTCCAGCTCCCTTAATTACAACAAAAGAATGTCTGCCAACGACTTTTATGCTTCAGGGGACAACTCTCACGTTCCCCAGCAAAACCAGCAGTACAACCAATATGACCAAAACGACCAAGAAGGCGAAAGAGGTATGCTTGGTAAAACCGTTGGTGCCATCGCTGGTGGTGTTGCCGCTCACAAGTTATCCAATGGGTCATTTATGAAGACCGCTGCCGGGGCCATTGGGGGTGGTTTCGCTTTATCGAAACTTGAAGACAAGTACAAGGAAAGCCACAATCAAAAACAAAATCAACAATACGTCCAAGGTGGTTATGGAGGCCAGTATGATAATAAAGGTATGAACGAGGGCCAAGGAAGAGGGTTCCTCCATGGAAATCATCATGGTGGTCATCATCAAGGTGGAGCTCCAGGTGGAGGCTTTGGTGGATCTTTTGGCGGACCTCAAGGTGGACCTCCAGGCGGATCTTTTGGCGGACCTCATGGTGGACCTCCAGGTGGAGGCTTTAATGGAGGTTACGGTGCTCCTCAAGGCGGAGCTCCAGGTGGAGGCTTTGGCGGATCTTTTGGCGGACCTCCAGGCGGATCTTTTGGCGGACCTCATGGTGGACCTCCAGGTGGTGGGTACTACTAAGTGCATTTTTTTCATATCTCATGTTTTCATTTGCAATTTTTTTTCCCTGTTTTCTCTTTTTTTCTTTTAACGCCTTTTACACGAATTTTCATTAGTTTTCATTATATTTAATACTATGGATACATGACTCATACCATACAAAATGATTTTACTCAGATAAGTTGCTTTTCAGAGAATGCAAATAAAAAAACATCATTCTAAAATCCAATAGGCGCCATCAAATATGTATAATTATCAATTTATATTGACGAGGGGGCATCATGTAAGAAGCATGAATGTTTGTGAAGCTGTGTGACAATTCCATTTTGTTCGATGAATGTATTTATATTTTGGTTGATAAATAAAATAGACCCGATATAACATGCTTTGGTATAATTTAGCACCATATTATATACTTGCCAGGATTTTGGGGGGCTCAGGCAGCTAGATTTTGATTACTCCATAAGGGACAGCAGGTGATTTGTTCGAAGAGAATTGATTGAAATATCACACAAAAACTTCAGCCCTTGGCCGATAATATATATACCCTCAAGGAATTGAAAACAAAATAGTCCCGAAAAGATCAACGAAACAAAAAAATTTAATGTAACTGCCGAAGAAATGTTTTTAACCATTCCTTGAAGGCCATGCCGTACCGATTTAGCTATACTCAAAGTATTCTAAAACTATCAGCTCAGTTGGCTCATAAAGTTTGAAAGTTCTACCCATAAAAAGGCAATGTGTCTCCTGGAAATAATAATAATGCATTCTGTTAATTTGCTTGAAGCATAATTAATCAACATCCTCACCATCACTTAAATCAATATCCTTCTTGAGAATCATCGGAATGACAAAGGATTCTTCTTCCTGTAATCCTCTTGCATCGACTTCATCTTTGGTAATGATATCAACATGCTCATCTTCTTCATTCAATTGCCGCTGATTTATCTCTTCGTTTGGCATAATATCAAACTCATCTTCCTGCTCACTGTATTCCACATTCTCTTCAATTTCTACAAAATCAGGAGCTAATGCACTCCATTTTTGCGGAATTATGTTAGTCCAAAGATAAATATAACCCGAGTCAAGCCCATTGGCCCCAATGCAACATCTTTTGTTATTCCAATCGATGTCAAACAACTCTTCTTTTGGTCCTTCAAGAACCTTGGTAAGTGATCCCATTGTTGTTTCCCACATATATATATCATGAGCTCCTGAACCATAAGTGGATGCAATTAAATATTCCCCATTATGGTTTATGGTTATAGAATTCCACTGAAGTCTGTTGACAACATCTTGATATTTCAATTCGATCTCAAATTCGTCATTTTCGTTATTTTCTATTGTAGTCTCAGGTGCTTCAGAATCCTCAGTTTTTCCTTCGTCTTTAGTTGGTTCTGAATGAGTTCTCAAATATTTAGTAATGAAGTCTTCATGGATTGATAATTGTCTAATAATTCTATCAGAACAATTTACGAAAATCTTCAGCGTCTTCTCAGAAACCACAATTTGTTTTGCATGGGAGCTGCAAATCTTTTGAGAATAGATAGTTTTCAACCAGCTGCTATCATCAAAATTTGATATAATATTTAGCCAACCTTTACTGGTGCCCATAAACATTAATGTCCCATTATAGGCAAACTTCACACAAAAGGCCAAGTCTTTTGATTTTTTTTGCCTTTTAGGCTCAGGATCTTCGATATCTTTATCACCATCCTTTGGTGTTAGCGATTGTTCCGGTTGATAGGGTGTCGTAGGAATTTTCAATATCCTGGTATAATTTTCATCACTCCAATCAACATACACTGGATCATCGTTGAAAATTGTGCATACAAAAACAAATGTATTAGTTGGATGTAATTGAGCAGTCCAAACGGCACTCTCAAATATAATTTCTCTAATCACCGTCTTTGTTTTTAAATCCCATAGTAAAACTTTACAATCAGTGGAGGAGCTAAGTAAATAACGGCCGCAGCTAGACCATTCTAATGATTGAATAACCCCCGTATGCTGTTTCAAAACTGTGATAACTTGATTCGTATCGGCATCAAATATACAAATTGAGCCATCTAGAAGACCACTGGCTAAATAATCACCTTTTTTATTAAATTTAAGAAACCGCGAGTGACCATATTGTAAACTATTGGTTAATGTTTCTGGATACTCTTTCGCAACCTCGAAAGGGTCCAAAAGCAAGAGGTTCATAAGGAAGGTAAATTGATGCCAGATAAGAATAATAATTTAGCTGATATCACAGAGCTTCTTCTAAATACTCTGGAGACTACAAATAAACATTGTTTGGTTGACCGTTTTTTCACTTTATTACTGAAATATTCAAGATCGGATCAGGGCATCAAACAACCATGATGCCAAATATCAACAATAAATTTAATCAATAAAAGCTCCATGAGTAAGAGGGTTTCATGGAGTCAATTCATTTTTTTCCTATCTCTCACTTGAAATATTCGAGAAGAACCTAAATTTTTTTTTTTTGACTGCAACTAATCAAATGCTTAGACGTAATTCACAAATATCTTTGATTGCTGCCTTATTGCTATCAATATTTGCAACTGCAGATGGTCTTTTCAGTGTATACGATGACTTGTACTCTAGACCAAAGGTATGTATGATTATAAACCTCTGATAAGATTTCAGTCAATAATAATATTATATTAACAGGAATGTTTGTTTGTTAGTTCAATGTTCGTTATTTCGATTTAAGCCCAATATCACCAGAGGATGTGCAAAGCATTATAGATACTTATGATAAAGAGGACCCTACGCAGGAGTTAGGATCATTAGAGATAATAAGAGATGGGACAGGAAAGTTTATACTGGGGATTGAATCCAAAAATTCTGGAGAATACTTATGTTATATTCCAAAGGTCAAAAGTAACGAGACAGAGCTTGAAGAATCAAAGATAACCATGGAGGAGCTTGAAAAGAATAGAGAACAAGTTAGAAAAGATGCAATGAAGATAGTGAATGATTCAATGTCTAGTTTTCAGAGAATCGTTTTGGGAAGCGAAGGAGAAGCCCCGAAAATCAACAATTGCATGTATAAAACTATCAACTACTGGACCTACGAATTCTGTTTCAACGATTCCATAAAGCAGTTTCACGAGATATTTGAGAACGGCCAGCGGAAAAAGGATCCGAATGTGCCAAGTTTCATTATTTCTAAATTGACAGATGAAAGTTTCCAAAAGATGAGGCTAGTTGATGATTTTCAAAGTCCGGGATCTGTGAATTTAGTACAATTTGCTGATGGAGGTGATATATGTGATTTAACCGGTGCTAATCGAATGGTGGATATAAAATATGTTTGTGATAATGAAGGTACAAGTAATACTTTTGAATCGTCAAACGAGATGCCAAGCATTGGTTGGTTCAAAGAGTTTAAAACTTGTCAATATGAAATGGAGGTTAATATCCCAGAACTTTGTCAATTGAAAGAGTTTAGTCACAAGACAGATGAAGATATCAATGTTATCGAATGCAGTAGGATCGGAACCAATGTTGAGACTGATCTGGACGAGTACGTCATTCCAAGAATCAATATTGAAGATTATGATTTATCGCCAATAGGAATGAATTTTTATGCGGGCATCCCAAAGCCAGTTATAGAGGTCTATGATGATGAGGAACAACCAATTGATATTTTGATCAGCTCTGATCCATCATTATTGCAATTCGAACAGGTTAAGGAGAAACTAGACGTTCTTGGAGTTTTGGCGGTGAATGGAATTCAACAGCATACTCTTATTGTCAATAATCATCTCTTTAGGTCAGAAGGTCTTAAAATAGAGAAAGGAACCCGATTGATATTTTCTTTGAAATTGTATAATTTCATTGGGGAATACATTTGTTCGATTAGGGTTGAAAGAGACGAAATGGACAGAATTTCAATATCTGCCGCTTATTTCCCTGACGGAGAGCTAACCTTGAAGAAAAATCTTGTTTTCTATGTAAAACCAGAAAAAGTGGCTGATTTCAGCTCCGATGATGCCTTAAAGGGACCAGCAGGCTCTGACCCAGAATTATATTTATCTGATGATATACTCGATTTGGATCATTTATTGCCGGAAGAAACGGTGATTGTTTTAGATACGGAGAGCAACATGCAAGAGCACGATGAATTGTGAGATATTTTTCTAATGTGATCTTTTCCAATAACTTAATATATATATCTTTGTTCAAGACTTCTGTGTTACTGTAGACTTCCTGTCAAATCATATGATTCGCGGTTCGGTGCCCGTGCGTGTTTTCCTTTTTTTTTTTTTTTTTTTTTTCTTTATGCTACGTTTTATCCCTTCCCCAAAGCCGTCCCTCAACAACCCTTGGGTGCCAGGTTCTTCACTTTAGCTCAGCCATTTTTTACTTTAAAAGATAGAATTCTGGTTAGAATAGTGTTTCAATGCTGAATCAAGATCCGTTCAGTGATAGCAACCAGTATTTGGGTGCTGGCAACACCCATTACGATATAGACTTGATGAGTGCTTCGCCCAGTTATAACACCCACCAATTTTCAAATCACAACTCTAATAGTAACACATCACAAAATCTAATTGATATGGAAGGAAGCCAAAACACTCTGTTCCAATCACCTTACAACAATAACAATGTTTACAACTCGAACAATAATTTGAGCGTGAATTCTGGAAACCTACATCCTAATGCTCTGCACAACAATAACAGACAGTTTTACGGAAATAGTGGTGATAACTATACAATGAATACTTTAAATACCCAATATTCCAACCCTTTCAATGATTCAAACAGGGTTCAGAGTAATCTCCGTGATAATGAAGATAATTTCACTCTATCGTCAAGAGAAGATGAACAAGGGAACCCATTTGTGGAAGATCATTCAAGGCCAATGACTGGAAAAAAAATTGGAGTAAGTACTTCCGAAATAAAAGAAGACACTGGTAAGAAATTCAATATCGGGAATTTTTTTGCTAAAATGCTTGGACAAGGTGAAGTTGATTATTCCAGTATGGGCCCAAGAGAAATTCCGTTGAATGAACCATCATCGGTAACATATAAGAGTAACCACGTCTCCACCACAAAGTACAACATCGCGACATTCTTGCCAAAATTCCTTTTGCAAGAGTTTTCGAAATATGCCAATTTATTTTTCCTCTTCACCTCTATTATTCAACAAGTTCCAAATGTATCACCAACGAATCGTTACACCACCATCGGTACTTTACTTGTTGTGTTGTTAGTTTCTGCAGTTAAAGAGATCATGGAAGATGTCAAGAGAGCTAATGCTGACAAAGAGTTGAACTATTCTCAAGCTGAAATTTTGGATCCGTTATCTGGCACTTTTGTATCGAAGAATTGGTTAGCTGTTACAGTTGGGGATATTGTTAAAGTAGAATCTGAGACACCATTTCCGGCAGATTTAATTTTACTTTCTTCCTCAGAACCGGAAGGTCTATGTTACATTGAAACCGCTAATTTGGATGGTGAAACTAATTTAAAGATTAAACAATCGCTAGTCGAGACTGCCAATATGATTAACCCAAGAGATTTAGCCAGATTGCACGGTAAAATTCTTAGTGAGCAACCAAACTCATCATTGTACACTTATGAAGGTACAATAGAATTAATAGACAATGAGAGTGGCCAAACCAAAGAAATCCCAATAAATCCTGAACAACTATTACTAAGAGGTGCTACTCTTCGTAACACTCCTTGGATTTATGGGATTGTTGTTTTCACTGGTCATGAAACCAAATTGATGAGAAACGCCACTGCCACCCCAATCAAGAGAACCGCAGTTGAGAGAATTATCAATTTACAGATTTTGGCGTTATTTGGGATCTTGATTGTTTTGTCGTTGATCTCTTCTGCCGGCAATGTTATTAAAAATACCGTGGATGCTGCTCATTTATCCTATTTGTATTTAGAAGGAACTAGTAAGGTGAAGTTATTTTTCAAGGATATTTTGACTTATTGGATTCTTTTCTCTAACTTGGTTCCAATTTCTCTTTTCGTCACCCTTGAAGTTATTAAGTTCTACCAAGCTATTATGATTGCCTCTGATTTGGATATGTATTACGATGTTACTGATACCCCAACCATTGTCAGAACTTCATCCCTTGTGGAAGAGCTTGGTCAAATTGATTTCATTTTCAGTGACAAGACTGGTACTTTGACTCGTAATATTATGGAGTTTAAATCTTGTTCAATTGCCGGAAGATGTTACATTGAAGAAATTCCAGAAGATCAACAGGCCGTCATGGGTGATGATGGTATTGAAGTTGGTTTCCACACGTTCAATAAGTTGAAGGAAAATTTGATTAATGGCTCTGCTGATTCGAAAGTTATCAACGAATTTTTGACTTTATTGTCTGCTTGTCACACCGTTATTCCGGAAGTGAATGCAAGTACTGGCAATATCAAATATCAAGCTGCCTCGCCGGATGAAGGGGCCTTGGTTCAAGGAGCTGCTGATTTGGGTTACAAGTTTACTACAAGAACCCCGCGGATCATTACCATCGAGTTGACCAATACAGGCCAGTCTCAACAGTACGAATTATTGAATGTTTGTGAATTCAACTCCACCAGAAAAAGAATGAGTGCTATTTTCAGGTGCCCAGATGGGTTGATTAGACTTTATTGTAAAGGTGCTGATACCGTTATTCTTGAGAGATTGTCCCTGGATCAGAATCCGTTTGTTGATGCCACTCTTAGACATTTAGAAGAATTTGCTGCTGACGGGCTTAGAACTCTTTGTATTGCTTCTAGAATAATTCCTGAGGATGAATATGAACAATGGCAAAAAGTCTATACAAAAGCATCTATTGCGCTTGACAACAGAGCTGATAAATTGGATGAAGCCGCTGAATTGATCGAAAAAGATTTGTTCCTACTTGGTGCCACTGCCATTGAAGATAAATTGCAAGAAGGTGTCCCTGAAACCATTCATACTTTGCAAGATGCCGGTATTAAAGTCTGGGTGCTTACTGGTGATAGACAAGAAACTGCCATCAATATTGGTATGTCTTGTAAATTGCTTTCTGAAGATATGAATTTGCTTATTGTGAATGAGGAGACTAAAGAAGACACCAGATATAACTTGCAGGAAAAAGTTAATGCTCTTAAGAACCATCCGGAAATTTCAGAACAGGATATTGACTCATTGGCTCTTGTTATTGATGGTAAGTCCTTGACATTTGCTCTTGAGCCGGATTTGCAAGACTTGTTATTGGAAATAGGTGTTATATGTAAAGCTGTCATCTGTTGTCGTGTTTCGCCGTTACAAAAGGCTCTTGTGGTTAAGATGGTCAAGACCAAGAGGGAGAACTCCATTCTATTAGCTATTGGTGATGGTGCTAACGATGTTTCAATGATTCAGGCTGCCCATGTTGGTGTTGGTATTAGTGGTATGGAAGGTATGCAGGCTGCTAGATCTGCTGATTTTGCTATTGGTCAATTTAAATATTTAAGAAAATTATTGCTTGTTCATGGCTCTTGGTCCTATCAAAGAATTTCACAAGCCATCTTATATTCGTTCTATAAGAATATTGCTTTGTATATGACTCAATTCTGGTACGTTTTCCAAAATGGGTTTAGTGGTCTATCGATTGTGGAATCTTGGACATTGACATTCTATAATGTGATTTTCACCGTTTTTCCACCATTTGTTTTAGGGGTGTTTGACCAGTTTATCAGTGCCAGATTGCTCGATAGATACCCACAGTTATACCAATTAGGCCAGTCATCCAGGTTCTTCAACGTCCGCATTTTCTGGGGCTGGGTTCTTAATGGATTTTACCATTCTGCGATCATCTACGTTTGTACAACCTTTTTCTACAGTTATGGTGCTGCCTTGGGAGATGGTCTTCAGGCAGATCATTGGGTTTGGGGAACTGCTTTATATACTGCCACTGTGCTCACAGTTTTAGGGAAAGCTGCTTTAATTTCTAATCTTTGGACTAAATTCACTTTGTTGGCTATCCCAGGGTCCTTTATATTATGGATTGGTCTTTTCCCAGCTTATGCCACCATCGCTCCATTGATTAACGTTTCCAAAGAATACAGAGGTGTTCTTTCTCATCTTTATACCTCAGCTACTTTCTGGGCTACTATCTTTTGTGTTCCCGTGCTTTGCTTATTGAGAGACCTCTTGTGGAAGTATTACAAGCGGATGTATAAAGCAGAAAGTTATCACTATGTTCAAGAAATCCAGAAGTACAATATTCAAGATTACAGACCAAGAATGGAGCAGTTCCAAAAAGCCATTAGAAAAGTGAGACAAGTCCAAAGAATGAGAAAGCAAAGAGGGTTTGCTTTCTCCCAAGCTGAGGAAGGTCAAGCTAATTTGGTCAGAATGTACGATACTACGAAGAAGAGAGGGAAATATGGTGAAATGGCGGAGGCATCGTGAAGAACTGCCTGGTTTTTTGTATATTTGTTTATTTATATTCTTTCTAGACCCGCTCTATTTATTCATACTGAAGCTGCTATTTCTTTATTCACAATATATATATATATATATATACATTTAAAAAAGACAATATCTCTGATAATGTTGCCTATGTGGCCGATTGTACTCTAGATTGCATTTCACAAGTTAGCTTGCCTAAGAATGCTGATCGTTGAGAAAAAGGGGGCCCTCTTACTGAACTCTTTTGTAGATAAGCACTTGAAGAAATACTATTATATTTTAAACAATTCATACTATGCCTATCAAAACCCATACACTATCAACTACACTCACTCAGATAAGTAGTACACTTTATAAGGGGCCGATACGTTATATCAAATAATAAATTACCCTACCAGAACTGATATTTTTTCCGCTTATAACGCACAAGATACATATATCACGTGTCAGTTTTTTCTTTTCTTCTAAAAAAAGTATCGGCAAAAAAAAACGTTTGTTGTCATTTACCAAAAAGAAAGAAAAAGCTTAGCTGTTACTATCTCCAATCTGTACGAACCCCCAACAACCATCCAATCCACCATACCAGACGCCATCAGCTGGACGTTATAGCAAAACGACGAATACACCGCTTCTTGACTATTCAGAACTCTTGCTCAGTCTAAAACATCTCTTTTAACCTCTCATCACTTTCTTCAATTACCGTTTTTGAAGAGTGTGTGTGCCCTATTGTTAAACTAATAGAGGATAAAGGACCTGTTTGTTTCAACTGTTCAAGGTATTTTCCTTCCCTTTTTTTCACTTATTTTTTTTTATCCTTTTGGTTTCTGCTTATTTCAGTTCAAAATCTTTGATTTTTTTATTTGGGACATTTCTTGAGACGTTTTTGCTTTTGTTTTTGTTTTGAAAAGTTTTACCTAGCCACAAAACCAGGCAGATTCGGTAACACCAACCAATACGAGGACTTTCATAATTTGGATATTTCAGGCATCCATCTGTCGAACAATAATCTTATCTACCACTCGTTTCAATCATGAAGAGTTTGCTCAAGAGTACCAGAAACAAGAGAAAGAGTGTGAATGAGAAGTCTTCCAACTCTAAGTCCAGCTCATCTGGTACGCAAAAGACCACGAGCAGGTCAGGCAGCAGGTTGGCAGCTGGTCGTACTATGTTTGATGCCAGAAATAAAAGTACAGATTCCGATCTCAACAATAGTGACGGAAATACTGCCGTCAACGGATCTATCCCTCCATTTGCACGTACCACTCCTGCTGGTCAAAATTCTTATAGCTTGAAGTCCAAAGCTCAGAGAGAATCAAAGGCTTCCAGTGCAATCATTGAACCACCAAGAAGAAGTTTGGATAGCCACGTTTATGATAATATTTCCGAGTACTCTAAGATTAATAATGGCTCTCAAAACCAAAATGATCCTGATAGCAGTAGTATAATATCCGATGAAGAGCCAGTAGGCAAACAATTTGTTTCTCCTACCTCTCCAATCCACAGGGTGAAAAGTGAGACTCCAAGTGTTAATGACGAAACAATGAATAAATTATCATCCTCAATGAGCAAAACTAATATGGATGCTGAAAGCAATGAACAGGAGGCTTCTAATTCTCATACAGAAATTGATGATCCAACTGCCGTATCTTCTGCTAACGAGAATAAGAGTTCCTCATCCGCCTCTTTGGGATCGAATATAAACACCAACACTAGCAATATGACCAACTCTAATAATGATCAGGGTCATCTATTTTCATCGGGTCTTAATCAAAAAACAAGCTCCAACAACAATTCAAGCCCAAGTGCTCAACAATTTTACGCTCCAAATCAACCTAACTCTGGCAAGTCTCAAGAACAACGTCAATTCTTTCACCAACAAGACGATGCTACAGGTGCAAAGAGAAATGAAAATGACCTTGAAATTAAGCCTATCCAGTCCAATAGCACAAAAGATGATACCACAACTTTGGTCTCGAAGACCAACCTCAGTCACATTCCAACAACAACAACTAGTGCAACAGCGTCTACTGCTTCTACTCATTCCCCTTTGAATGGCTCAAACTACGATCACGTTATTTTCAAATCTGGTTGGATTAACAGAGGTACTAACATGACCTCTTGGTCATCATCAGTAACTACTGACACCTGGAGATTATATCGTGCTGAGTTGAAGGGTTCAAATCTACTTTTGTTCAAGCCCCCAAGTGACTTGGGAATTAAACACTTCGAGCCTAGATACAATGGGCAAGGGGAAATGCGACCACCTGAAACATACCCTGCGGATAATGCTTCAGGGTTGAGTCCGTCCAATACAATTGTCGAAGAAGGCATAACCAGATCTTCTGCTAGTGTTGATGGCATTCAAAGTCAACATTATGATAGTATGGACAACAAGTCCACCATTAACAACAACTGGAACAATGTTACCGCGGATGTTGGCTCCGGTAACTCTAATGCTAGACTACCAGGAGGCTTCCCTTCAAAAAGTGAAATATCGTATGTCTCAGAAGTGTATCCACACCCAGATCTACAATTTGATGAAACTGATACCATTTTGAATGGCTCCTTGGAAGCTGTCTGCCATACTGTGTTATTTAATACTTCTGAGGATAGCAGGCTATCATCCCAATTAATTTCTGTGATTCCTTTATTTGGTGATGCCAAAATTGCAATCGATTACTTCGTTCAATATGCTTTTGTGTTTATGAGTCCTGCTACTGTTGAATCGTTGAATTCTAAGGTTAAAAGCTTCAAATTTCCTTTACATGCCTCATTACTCAACAGAAAGAATGTTCTGATAAACGAAACAACTGACAGTATAATCACTAACAGATTGGGATTGGTGGTTTCTATTATCCAAGAGCAATTCCCTGGTATGTTGATGGATGCTATGATTTTTGAAAAGCTATTGACATTGTTAGAATTAATCGGAGTGCATAATGATGCTTTTGCAAACGAATTGAACCGGAAAATTATCGGTCAGCAGCAGAAAATGACTGAACTATTAGTTTTTGATGCCACCTCTGGTTCTAAGGCCATCACCAAGGAGGAGAGCGTCTTGACTGCTGATGAATTCTTGAAAATAGATTTGAATGAATTCAGTGATCAAATCAATTTGATTGATTTGAAATTCAACAAGGAATGGAACCCGAAAACTGATGCCTCTTTATTATACGAGACTGGATATTCATACTCTAGATATAATCCTTTAATCTTTGATCCAGTTTCAAATATTCATTATTTGGGTCGTATTTTGATCCAACATTTGTTCGAAGATGAGCAATCGAAGGCCAGTGTTCAATTCAGAGCCAAAGTTATTCAAAAATGGGTTGAATTGGGTTCCATATTTGACAAGAAAGGTGATATGGTTAGTTGGTTGGCTATTGCCACTATCATTTGCTCTATCCCGATTCTCAGATTGAAGAAGACCTGGTCAGTTGTTGACTCTAAAACCTTGAAAATTGTGAGCACTGAGTGGGGCCAAGTTGTGTTTGAATTAGACAGAAGAAACATGACAAGTGATGCTGCCCATAGATCTTCATATCATGTCATTGCACCACAGGGTATCGGTGAAAGTTATTCCAAATATAGAGTTGTTCCATATTTTGGTGATTTGACTGTCAAGTTAACATCTTCTAACATCACCCTTAAACAATGTGAAAAGAGAGTACAACGTGTTAAAATCAGCTTCAACAGATGGGATGAATATTTGGCAATGGTTAAAGAAAAGAATGATTTTGGTTCATTACAGACGCCAAATCCAAAAACGCAAAAGTTGTTATACAATTTGTTAAGTATTCACGTTGGTTTGCCTCGCCTTACTCAAGAAGTAGTTATGCAACAATCCTTGGAGGTTGAACCGTCAAATAGTTCATCATTGTATGAATTTTATTCATCTTATGAAAATGACAAACCTCCAATCTCTGCTGGTATTTTCTTCCCAATCTTATTTACTGATTTTATACCAAGTTATAGATTGTTTGATAAAGATTCTTTGGTCCAAGCTGCCGGCGGTCATGGTAGCAAAAGGGGTGGTGATGTCACCAAAACACAGGCGGTTACTGGGGTTAACATAGTGGATTCCACTGCCATTCATCACCATTACAAATTGAGACGCTCTAGTCCATTGGCTGACAGTATTTTTGATTTGTTGAATATTGATAGTGATGTTTTTCATGTTGGCAAGGATTTGATTTTCAAAGCAGTTCCAAAGAATAACGGTTTGTCTCCTGATGGCAATTCCAAAAATGATGAGAATATTGGAAGCAATTCTCACAAGCCAGTTGTTGTCAACGTTGTTGCTAAGGCATCCTCCTTCGAAAAATTGGTTGATATCTTGGTGTTGACTCCTAACATTTTTAATGCTCACATTAATGAAGAAGATATGCAAAGATACTTGACCAAACATAATCTCTCTGGTGGAAGTGTCAAGTTAGACATGGATATTGGTGTCTATACAGAAACTTTCTTTGCTTCTTACAAGAGTTTTTGTAATTTGACCACTTTGATTGAAGGTCTTGGAAGAAGATTTATTGGTGCCAAATCTGCCGCTATCTCGATAAAGAAGCTGAAGGACAACAAAGAATATTATGCAGCCCATAATGAAAGAGCCTTTCCAGATTGGGATAGCAGTGTTGAGTCAAGCAACCCAGAAATCAATTGGAAATATGTTGCCCAAATTGAAGCTGGTATTTTGGAAGCTTTATACGCTCTTATTTCTGACTTTTATTCTGATTTTACTGATGAAATTGAAACAAAGCAAAGTTTCGTGGACATCTTGAAAATCATAGACCAAGAAATTGTCAATGAATGGAAAACTATTTTGAAACAGCACAGTGATGGCCATGATGAATTATTTGAGCTATATGAAAACTTGCAATTGCTTTATAAAAAGATCAGAAAGTTCTACATAAAAAGAAGCTATAGACCTCTTGATTTCTATTCGACTCCTCACACTTTCTCCTCAGTTGTTGATTTCCCACCGGATCATGCCCATCTCCCACCTTCTTCTCAATTTGTCGAAATCCAAAAACTTATTGAAAAATTGGATGTGGTTGTGTTTGATTTATTCCGCCAAACTACAGTTAATGAGTGGATGGTGGTTTCTGATTTGTTTGAAATGCAATCCACAAGATCATTGACTGGCATTTTCAGCTATAAGCAGCACTCGCCAGCAATTTCCGAAGAAGATTTAAAGATTTTCAATGTGTTTTCCTGGTTGGAAAGTTTGTATGTGGATGTTCCTGAGGTCAAATTGTTATCCAAATTCCCATCAAATATCAGGGCATTATATGGATTACACGGGAAAATAACTTCTTATTTCTTGAACCAAATTATTGAACCAAGAATTCCATTGTCCAAAAGAAGAAACAGAATGACGACAATCTTACAAATGTTGGCAATTATCAATTGCAGAATGCAATCCTGTTCTGTGTTTTCAGATGATGGCTCTAGAATTCCAGCATTTTTGGAAACTTGTATTGCTATGGCCGTCTGTGCTCCTGAAAGTAGATGGTTTGTTAATGACTGGATTTACTCTGCTCTTAAATTGCGTTCTAGGACTGGTGACATGAAGTGGGACACCTTGAGTGATTTGGTCCCATCATTCAATAGTAAAATTTTATTGAAAGATTGCAGAGCCCCATTGACTCCATGTTTTGGCTGGTTGGCAGAAAGATTGTTGGAGGTTGGTTGCTATATTCCTAATGTTTCAGTAGAGAATCCTTCCTTGCTTAACTTCGACAAAAGACGTTATGTTTACAAGTTGATACATGGTATTATGGCTCTAAAGAGAGAAGATTCTTTATATACCAAAGAAGAATTGAATGATATTAAGAAGAAATTCGAATTCTTATATAATATCAAAAGAAGTGTTTATGACTTGAGAGATATTAGGGAAATTGCCAGAAAAGAAAATAAAGATTATCCAAGAAATGAACAAAAGAATAAGCTATTCCAAAGACTTGTTGAACAAGAATTCTATAAATTGAAGAGAGATGTCAATAAAAAGGAGTCTCTAGAGATGCTAGAGCTCAAGAGAAAACAAACTAATTCAAAGATGGTTGCCAAGCCCAACAACACTGAGTCTAGGGATGCCCTTAATATGAATAGATCAAATATGAATGTCGGTATTTCCAACTCTACCTCAACCAACTCAATCCAACAAAATGCTGTTCTTAATGCTCATACCACTAATCAAGCTAAAGGTGGTGGTAGATTCAGAATTGGTGGATTCTTGAAAGCTGTTCGTCCATTCTCAATCAACGTGGGAAATTCCTGGTCGGCACCAGAAAGAGTTGCTTCAATTTCCGAATTGCCTGATCCCGCAATATTTGAAGGAAGAAGTGGAAAACCGGCATTACAGTTCAAATTATTTAATATGAAGCCATTAATTATCCACTCCAGTGATATTGACGGGTTTTTCAAACTAGTTGATGTCGAAGGTCAAGAATACTGTTTTCAAGCAACTAGTGACGCTGAAGCCAACGACTGGGTTAAGAACATAAGTGAGGCCAAAAGATATGGTTACTTGTCTCAGGAAGCTAAAGAGAGAAATGGTAACAAGGTCTTTGGTGTTCCAATACAACTTGTCTGTAAAAAGGAAAATAATGTCATTCCTTATGTGGTTCATAAGTTATTGGATGAAATCGAAAGACGTGGTTTGGACGAAGTTGGTCTTTATAGAGTTCCAGGTGCTGTCGCCAATATTCAATTATTGAAACAAAGATTCGACGAGTCTGCTGAAGAAGTCTCCCTTGAAGATCAAAGGTTCCTTGAAATCAATACCTTAGCAGGTTGTTTCAAATTGTATTTGAGAGAGTTACCAGAATCTTTGTTGACTTCAGAATTGTTGCCATCCTTTATTTCTGTTACCAGTGGCGAAGACATTGTTGATGGTGTATGCAATTTAATTAAGAGGTTACCATTCCACAACTATCACTTGTTGAAAAAGCTAGTGACCCATTTGAATCTCGTTACTGAACACTCCGATAAAAATAGAATGGATGCTTCTAATTTGGCCATGGTTTTCTCTATGAGTTTCTTGAGCTCCTCTGATACTGATTTCACTAGAAGCTTAGGAAGTTTACAATCTATTCTTCTTATGATGATTCAAGAACCTGAAAGATATTTCAAGAACGCTGAATATGACGCTGCAGTTAGTAGTTTCAAACAATAGGTTTTGTCTTTTTCCATTTTCTACGGGTGTTAGTTTTTTTTTGTGGGAACAGATTTTACAGAATTCGTCTTCTGCCCTGTTTGCTTGATTTTTTTTTCTCATTCCTGATTTTGATCTTAATTTTTCATATATTTGCTTGTTTCTACTTTCATTTTTTGCTTTCCCTAATTTTGTCTTTATCAATCTTTAATTTTTTGAATATTTTGTTATATATGCTTTTTTTTTTTTTTTATTATCTCTATTATTATTATTATTATTATTATTATTATTATTATTATTATTATTATTATTATTATTATTATTATTATTATTATTA
>JASTVC010000126.1:0-21987 GCA_031125765.1 Saccharomycopsis amapae
TTCTTCTTCTTCTTCTTCTTCTTCTTCTTCTTCTTCTTCTTCTTCTTCTTCTTCTTCTTCTTCTTCTTCTTCTTCTATAATTGTAGTGTGTAGTACCCCCTTCTTTCTGGCACGTGGTTTTCTGGTCAACTTTTGTGTTTTTATTTTTTTTTATTTCATCCAACAATAGCCCCTATATAAGTGGAGGCAGCAAAGAACAACTGATTGGATATTTGCGAGTGTTTTTATTTTTCTTGTGGGTACTGATACAAAAGCAACATAAGTGTTTCCTTTTGCTTATATGCCTCTTGTTTAACTTTTTTTTTCCGCCTTTCTCCACCAATCACGGTTTTCCCCGTTGTGATTTACCTGTCAATTTGTCATTATTATCATTAAACATACCACAAATTCTAGCCAAACCTAATAAACTTGTATCAAAACATGACAACCTACGAAAAAATCGTCAAAGGGGCCACCAAAATCAAAGTTGCGGCCCCAAAGCCCAAGTATATCGAACCAATTTTGATGTCGACCGCTCGGAAAGAAGATTTCAGAAATGTCATGAATTATCTTCGTCCCCGTTTACAAGATTCAACTTGGTCAATAGTTTATAAATCGTTGATTGTTTTGCATATTATGATCAGAGAAGGCGAAAGAAATGTCACCTTGGACTACTTGGCTGATCGTCCAGAATATCTTGAAATAAACAAGATGGCGTCTAACAATCCGGACAGTAGATCACTTCTGAAATACGCTAGATATCTCGGTGTCAGAGCCCAAGGTTTTGCAGACACTGAAGTGGATTACGTTAGAGATGAGCAATTGAATAATAGTTCTTTTAGCCGCAGATCTGAAAACAGCGGCGGAAGATTAAGAAATCTACTGATTGAAAAGGGTTTATTGAAGGAAGTGGAAAGTGTAGAAAGACAGATTGAATCTTTGCTCAGGTGCAAATTTCAAGAGGTGGAAGTCAATAACGATATTATTCTTACTGCTTTCCGTTTGTTGGTCCATGATCTTTTGGCATTATACCAATCCTTAAATGAAGGGGTTATAAATATCTTGGAACATTATTTTGAAATGGGTAAACCTGAAGCAGCTTTCTCATTGAAAATTTATAAAAGATTTGTCAAGTTGACTGCTGATGTGGTCAGTTATTTAAGAACAGCAAAGCATTTGGAGTACATTACAAAATTGCATGTGCCAGTAATCAAGCATGCCCCAACAGCATTGGCTGACAGTTTGGAAGAATATTTGAATGATAAAGATTTTGAGACCATTAGAAAGCAGTATTTGGCTGAAAAAGATGGAAAGGATCTAAAAGGTGCACATGGCGCTCTTGCCGCTAAATCAAAGATTGCTTCGAGTGCTAGTAAAAAGACTCCTAAACCCTCAAGCAACTCTGCGGTAACTCAGCCAGTAAAGTCTTCTGCTGCAAACCCTAGTGGCTCTGCATCTGCTGGCTTGGTTGTTCAGACAACCGGCAGTAACCCTTTTTCCCATTTGATTCAAACTCAACAGATGCAATTACAACCTGCGGTTATTCAACCTGTTGTTCTCCCTCAGCAAACTCTGTTTGTGACTCAACAGCAGCCCCAAATTTTGGGACTGAACCCTGGGCAACAGGTATTTGCCATCAATCAACAGCCGCAGCAATTTCCTGTGAACCCTCAACAAATTCAGCAGCAGCAAGTCTTCAATGGTATGCAACAAGTTCCACAGCAATCTCATGTTCATAATCCTTTTGCACAGGTTAATCCTCAGATGCAGCCATTGTCAACTGGCTTTGGCTTCGGCAACGTTCAGGCCACTCCGAATAGTATGGGAACCACTTTGGGTAATATTGCGGAAAATGCTCCACTTTCTGTTAATTCAAATATTACGGGAAGTACTTCTAGCAGCGCAACATCTTTGAATAGAAGCAAGTCTGTAAATCCTTTCTCTATGGGTAATTATACCACCGGTATCTCTTCTTCAAGTGCTGCAAATAATCCATTTTCGGCTAATGGTCTTGGTCGTAGCTCATCAATGAAAGCCGTGCCTACCGGATCTAATAATCCTTTTAGTTCCAACAATTTCTCTACGATACAATCCGGCTCGACAAACCCTAAATCATCTCAAATTGGCACCCTCAAAGTCCAACCAACGGGTCATAATCCTTTCGCTGCCCCAGCACAAGTACAGCAGCAGGCTTTGATACCACAACCGACTTTTGGAGGATTAGAAAACTTGCCTACCGTCCCTGTTTTCCCGGAGACACAAAGGGAGTTTTCCAATCACATGGCATTAAACAACGCCCAAGCTCAATTAAATCAAAATAAGCAGCAAAGCATGTTTCAACAAACCGGACAAGCACAGGTACCGGGACAACAGTTTAATGGTTTCAATCAAGTGCAAACAATGAATGGTCAAAATGGGTTTGCCACAAACCAGTTTGGTCAAATTCCTCAGCAACAACCTGTCATTGGAGGCATGCAACAGTCTTATATGAATCACAACGTTAGTTTGATTTAGATTGTTGTGAAATCCTCAAACTCATTATATAATTTCTATAAAAAAAAAACGAAGACAGAAAAAAAAAAGATAGAAGAATTAATTTTTTTTTAATTATACATATTTATATTCTTACTTTTTGTTTTTCCCTTCTCGTGCTGACTATGACATATTTTCTTTTTCCGTTTTCTTTTTTGTTGGGTTCCCATTATCTATTATTGGATCAAAAAATTGAATAATTGACGTTGTTTTTTTTTTAATCAGGCGTCTTTATGAATAAAAATGAACATATATTCTAGCTAGTAGAGAAAAAAAAGGGGGTAGAATGGAACTCATCACAAGATTGCTACAGCCAAAATTCAGAATACGGTAATCCAGACCTCTCCTATATCGACCAACCACTGCGTAAATGGTGTCAATAGCCATTCCTCCGATTGACATATGCGACGAAACATGAGCGCAAAAATAAATCATAATTGCAATCATTCATATCGGCAATCGAAGCAGCAATTTGAGCCGTAATCACTGGAGAAACTGCATAATCCACACAATACTTTTTCACAAACATGGCACTGAAATTCAGTTATATCGTCACAGTAATAGTTTCTACTGCTGCTGAGGTCTTTTTCGCATACCTGGCAGATTAAACGAATTGGAACTGATACGTCAGCTCTACATTGCTGTGGGGTGTTGTTGTTTCTTCCATTGACGCTTCTAACAATTACTGGCCAAAATGGTTTTTGATGAAACTCATTATGGTGGTCGGAAGTTTCCACCAACATCATTTCGTGGTTTGCAAGTTCTCTGGTTTCGTGTTGTTGTTGTTGTTGTTGTTGTTGTCTTAGTTTCTTTTCATAATCTCGTGAGCCCTGCATTAATAGAGAAACGGTTTTAGCTGAGAACGTTAGATGTTAGTATGCATATTGGCAATGCTTCAGAAAAAGGGAATAAAAAAATAAAATAAAATAACGCGTCGCGTCATGTCGTGTCCTGTCTTTCAAAAGATGGCAGTGAAAAGACAAGTTTTTGAGAACAAAGGCAAAAATAAAATCAACTTACTATGTAGTTCGGTCTCTATTCTTTTTAGTTGTCTTCTTTTAGCACACTCAAGCTCCGAGAAACACGATACCTGCTTGTTGCCGTTACCGATGTGGAAGGATGCTCCAGTATCTTGGAACGTGAAGTTATTGCAATTGAACAACACTTCGGAACCACTTAATTCGGATCTCCCTCTTTTCCTGTTCGTATTTATATTATCATTCATACTAGAGAAATTAAATCGTGGCAAAGTTGGGTTGGAACTATTATGGAAAGGTTGGAAAACAACCGGTTGGTTGAATTGATTCATTTTCGAGGGCGAAAGATAACGGAAGGAAAAAAAGATTGGCACAATTGAAAAACCGAAATATTTAACTCTATGCTATATATAGCTTCGTGTTCCTATGTTGGCTTGGAAATAATGTACTGTATATGGGAAGAATACTCTATTGGTATAGAAAAGAAAAGAAACAGATAGGGAAAAAGTCCGAAATCTATCTTTGACATATTTTCAGTCACGTGATCATCATCTGCTGTAGCTGGGACCTTTCTATGAACTAGGTCGGGTAGCTTAAATGAATCGGTCAACCAAGACTGTATTCAATTTGAGCGTATCTGCCTTTCGGGGTTGATAATAGACAAGTTCTAGCGTAAGGGGAGAACAAATAAAAGGTATAAATTAAGGTTAAATTCGATGTCTTCTAAATATATAAAAGGAAGAAAGTAAAAAAGTTATAAACTTAGTGAGTGAAGCTTTGCGCTCATAACCATAACTTTCTACTTATTTTTATTATTTTATTATATTTTCTATTACTCAATTTATTAGAAAGAACTCAACTGAACGCAACTTAACTTATACTTATTTATTATATCTTATCTATTTACGATAGAAACTATCTCGTATATCTCAACCCCGAAAGGTAGATACAGTTAAACCAAATACAGTGTCTTGATTGGCTTGGTTCGTTTAACTACCCGACTTAGTTCTTATTGCGAAAAGGTACCGCTACACTACATTACCTATAGCTATATCTGTATAATATTATAAGGGAATAGTAATAATTCCTTTTCGGTCCTTCGGGACGATCGAAGGCTGGATTGTTGATATTGTACAGTCAATCAAAGAAAGAAAAATTATTCAAGATTGATAAGATTTTTCAAAAATCATTACATTTATTTATTCACACTATTTAAAGAGCCCACATTTCTACCAACCCATCAAGCATTCGCAATTATTGAATATTGCTTGGGTATCTGTAATCAGTCAACTCTTGGAAGTTTTCCTTGATATTTCTAACGCTGACGAATCTAGACAAGATATTTCCTGAACCTGCCTTATCGTTGGTTCCACTGGCTCTGGAACCACCAAACCATTGTTGACCAACCACCGCACCAGTACACTTATCATTAATATAGAAATTACCGGCACTGTATCTAAGTTTTTCTTCAGCTAATCTAATGGCAGAACGATCTTTAGCGAAAATGGCCCCTGTAAGACCATATTGGTTAGTTGTGTCAACCACCTCAAGAATCTTTTCATAATCAGATGGTTTGTACTTGTATAATGTTAAGACTGGACCAAAGAATTCTTGCGACATAAATTTATGATCAGGATTGGTGGTTTCAATCACAGTTGGTTGAACAAAATAACCATTGGTCGAATCATATTTACCACCATAGACAATTTTTAATTCTGGATCCTTTTTGGCTTCTTCAATGGCATTGACCAACTTGTCAAAACTGCCCTTATGGATCACTGGACCCATGAATTCTTTGAAACCTTCGTGAACAGCATTATTTCCTAAACTAACGGTTTCGAGGTTCTTGGTTAAGACATCCAAGAATTCAACGGCAACATTTTCTGCCAAATACAATCTGGAAGCAGCAGAACATTTTTGTCCTTGGTATTCAAACGCCCCTCTCAAAGTCGAAAGTGCTGAGTGAATGACGTTACAAGATTCGTGGATAATGTGGAAGTTCTTCCCACCAGTTTCTCCGACAATTCTTGGGTAATCCTTGTAAATTCCTTGGGCAACATTGGCCGAGATCTTACCGAAAAGAGATCTGAAAACCGCAGTGGACCCGGTAAAATGTAGAGCAGAGAAATCTTTATGGTTTACAACCACGTCAGTAACTTCAACTGGATCACCTGGAACGAAATTGATCACCCCCTTAGGCAAACCAGCTTCTTCCAAAACTGTCAAAAGTAAGTAGTTGGATAACAAAGCGGTTTGACTTGGTTTCCAAACAACAACGTTCCCCATCAATGCTGGAGCACACACCAAGTTGGAAGCAATTGCGGTGAAATTGAATGGAGTCACAGCGTAAACAAACCCTTCTAATGGTCTATATTCCGCTCTGTTCCAAACACCTCTAGAGCTTTGTATAGGTTGTTGATGATATAACTCTTCAGCATATTTGACATTGAAACGTAAGAAATCGTTCAATTCACCAATAACATCTATTTCGGCTTGTTGGACATTTTTCCCTTGACCAAGCATGGTAGCAGCAAGCAAATCGTAACGGTATTTGGTTTCAATCAATTCTGCGGCCTTCAAAAAAATGGCAGCTCTATCATCCCAAGAGTATTCCATCCATGTCTTTTTAGCTTTAAGGGCAGATTCAATGGCAACTTTCACACCATGAGCGGTGACCTGGCTAGCAGAGGCAATTTCTTGAGCATGTTTTGCTGGATTGACTTGAGAAACCAACGATGAAGAGGATAAATTGCCCTCATTTGAATAGATACGTTCCCCATTGATGACAAGAGGGACTTTCAAAGAATGGTTGTCAGTGAATTTGTTAATGGAGTTTCTAAGCAAATCCCACTCAACGGAATTTTTTCCAAAAGCTTTATTTGATTGGTTGGTGGTAATGGTGTTTGGGGTTTTGGAAAATGACAATTGTGCCACAAATCTCTTTGCCAAATCAACATTGACAGGCTTGGATTGGTACGAGACTGGTTTCCACAAGTTTCTAGGGACTTGAGCACGAACGCAAGACAAAGCTCTTGAAGAGATCATTGCTCTTTGGTTTCTGTTTGTTTTAGATTGAGTTACTTTTTAAGATAAATGATTCTGGAATCAAAGCAAGAAAACAGCGAAATTGCATCAATTTATCAGGGTTGCGGAATACTTCTCCGCCCATCGCTTAAATATGCACATTTTCCCAACGCGATGGACGCACAGCTTGTAACTATAAACTAAAGGACACTAGTCATTCAGGATGAGTCTAAAGATAAGCTAAACTATGAAAAAGAAAAATCTAGTGATAAAAGCTCCGTTTATTGACTTTCAGGCTTCTCTGTTTTCTCGACTTTACACCTCCCGCTGTATGATTATGCAATGCTCATAACATACATGCGTGCTCATCATCCAAGAAGTAAAAAAAATTTGTGGAAAGAAAAAATTGCACTTGACATGAATAACACTAGTTAACGACAAATCACAAAATGGCAGAACCAACTAAAAATGAAGGGAACTTGACCCAGTTCCGTATATTAACTGGCTCTTATGAACATAATTTGCTTTGTTTATCGCTTATTGTGCCTAAGAATCCTAAAAAGACTCCAGTTTTTCAGCCTATTTTCCATTTTGAATCACATTCATTATCGATTTATTCCATCAGTTCTTCTAAACGATATCTCGTAACTGGATCCAAGGATGAGCATGTGAAGATCTATGATTTGCAAAAACGTAAAGAATTGGGAGACTTGTTGGCCCACCAAGGTTCAGTTAACACTTTGAAGTTTTCAAATAACGGCAAATGGTTATTATCTGGGTCAAATGATAATACAATAATCATTTGGGGAGTTCAAGATTGGGAACTTTTTGGGAAATTGAAGGGTCATAAGGATGCCGTTAATGACTTGGCCATTCATCCATCAAATAAAATTGCTATTAGTTGTTCAAATGACAATACTTTAAGATTATGGAATTTGATGACAGTTAAGAAAGCTGCGGTCTTGAAATTAAAATACCAAATCACAAAAGCTCAAAAACCACAAATTATCAGATGGTCTTTAGAAGGGAACTATTTCGTTGTTGCTCTTATGAACAGAGTTCTCATTTACGATACTAATACCAGTAAAGTTGTCCACATTATGCAAATGAAACATACAATTATGCATATGGAAATTTATAAGATCAAGGAAGTGGAGTATTTGGTTATAAGTCTTAACAATGCGTCAATAGAGTTCTTCAATCTTCACAAAGTCATTGATTCTCATAAGGATGATGATGATGAGGAAGAAGAAGAAGAAACCAAAAAACCAGATGAACCCGAATTCAGACTTATCGGTCATGCTAGTCGTGTGAAAGACTTTAAGTTATTCCAGCCTAGTGATTGTGATACAGTGTTTTTTATTTCTATTTCCTCAGACGGTAAAATTGTTGTTTGGAACATGGACACTAAGGACCAAATTGCCGTGTACGATGCGGGCGAAAGGTTGAATTGTGTGGAAGTTGTTCCTGAAACAATTGAAAAATCTGCCACCATGAGAAAAAGACAACTTGAAGCTACGGATTCCGGTTATAAGACTGAAAGCGAATATGAGACTGATGGTGAAGGATCCAGAAAAATATTGTTTGGTACTAATGGCAACAAAAAGAAGAGAAATAAGAATAAGAAGATGAAGCGTGAGAATAAAGCGTCTGTCGAAATTGAATGAGCTAATTGTATAATATCTCAAATGAAAAATTGAAAAAAAAAAAAAAAATGGTTGCCTGCATTTTTCTAATTTATAATATTCCTTGTAAGCTATTAAAACATTATTACATTAATTGAAACTGCTAAAATACTACTATATTATACACTAAAACTTCAATTTTATTTCTGTCTTGCAAACATCCTTTCTAATGATAAAAACTCTATCAATTGATCATTCTTTGTGAGTTTCTTCAGCTGGAGTAGGGCCTCAATTTCTATATTAACTCTGTAAATTTCAAAATCGATTTGATCATTGAACGAACTGAAAGAGGTCGGCGAATTCTTAATTCCGTATTCGAATTTCATTCTTTCATTATCTTCAGCAGTGTTGATCTTCGATAAAGAAGCATTATCGATGTTTTTCAACCCTGCAACCTTGACATTGCTGCCTCTCTTGATAAGTCCTGCCAGCTTAGTAGAATTCGGTTTTAGGAACGTGCCACTATTGACGTTAGAATTTCTAGTTGAAATTTCAAAACCATTGCTCTTCACCAGCACCGGCTTTTGGTTCTGATGGATTTGGGCTTGTTGTCTTTTCAGAAGATTAGGGTATAAGTATTCATCTTCCTGAGGTTCCCCAGCATCTTCATCATCACTAACAGGAAGAGATATTTCAGGGCCATCATTAATTTCTGCCTCATTTACATTATTCAAGATGTTTCGCAAGTTCTTTTTTGTCAACTCATTTTCATCGATCCGATGTTTCTTCATAATATTCTTTGTTACAAGCGATGGTGTCAATGGGGTACTTGGAGGTCTCTTTTTGGTTTCTTGTTCGTTATTAATCTGTGATTTTGTGGTTGTGGTATCATATTTTTTAAACAGATTTGAATCTCCAAGATTCTCCTGTTGTAATTCCGGCGGGGCGTGGCGAATACTCATGATATATCTTCAACAAGAATTAATTATTTATAGTGTAGATGTCGGCATATATCCTCTGGATTTCTTCTGTCAATCTAGATAGATCTGTGCAATATTATTTTCCTTCCAACTAATCCATTGCACTTAGCAGAATCATAAACAAAAAAAAAATGTAAACACGGTAAATGGCTGTACGCACTCTTTAATTGATATCATACTACATCACCTCTCTGAAATAAGGAAGTTTACAGTGGTTAAGAGAACTATATCATATTTCAAGTAGAGTAGGCATGAACCAGGTAAAAAAGAAGGAAGAGAAAGAGAAAAAAAAAAGAGTTTCCTTTTTCTAACCCCTCTCCTGTCCAAACCTGTTGAAGAATATGAAACTTCAATATATTAATTTTTGTTAACTATAATATAAATCTGTGAAGACATAAATAAAAGATAATTAATTGCAGAAATCCTAAAAATACACAAATAAAAATAAAAAATAAAAAATAAACTATAAGAAAAAAATATCATCTTCCAAGATTATATCAAACAGAGACCCCGTCCCTTCTAATTTCACATCAGTATAACTGTTCCTCACAATTTAGATTCTCTTTGAAGAAGTCTAACTTTGTCATGGAACAATTTTTCAGCCTTGGACCAAACCTTAGCAGTTTTTCTATTTGGCAATTCCAACAAGCTTGGAAGCAAATCAGCACTGAAAAATTCAGAAGATTCCCTTGGTAACAAGGATGGCAAGTGATCAATACTAATGACAGATAACTTTGGACCTTTAGTGGTATCGACTTTAACAGTTGGCTCTGGGAAAACAGTAGCAATGCTATAAATTGGAATAGGGTTGTGTGGGTTGGTGGTATCAGCAGAAACATCGACAACGGTTCTCAATTTTCTGTCATCTTTGTTAAGAGACTCCAAGTTCACGAATGGTGAAATTGGCTTGGATAAGTAAATACAGTTCACAAAGATATCAGAATCAACAATTTCTTTGAATGGGCCACCAGGAGCGGTTTCCTTCATATCCCACTTCTTGATGTTTTCGTCTGGAATACCCACGGATTTCAAAAATGTAATAGCACCTGAACCACATCTACCCAAAGCACCGATAACCAAAACCGTTGGCAATCTGCCGTTAGTATTCTTGACGGCAGCATCTAAATCCTTTTTGACATCGCTGATTAATTCGGTTTCATTAGAATATGGTGTGACTCCTGGCAAATCCTTAGAGTCGTCATTTAGTTGCTTGAAAGCCCAGTCCTTAACCCCCAAAGCGGCTCCGGCAAAACCAGCATAAAAACCAAAGGCAGCAACTCTTCTACCTTGATCGTTCTCTAAAAATTCGAGATCATACAAGGTGCCTTTGCCACGAGCAAATCTCCCTAAAACATCTTTCCAGCCACCTTGATTTTTGTAGCAGTGAGCAAATTGGATATGTGTGTGAATCAATGGGAATGTTTGTTCTTCCAATTCTTTCAAACCAATAATTATACGTTCTTTTGGAGCACTTTTCCACGAGTCAAATGGAACAATAATAGCCCCGGCCTTGGCATAGTCGGCAGTATCAAAAATTGACTGTTCTGATTCTTCGACATAAATCTTGAATCCAGCTTCAATCAACTGTTTGGTGGTGGTTGGAGTCAAACAAGCTCTAGCTTCCATAGGCTTGGTTTCAGCTCTTAAATGAAGGATGACTTGATTAGACATTGTGGATTATTTTTCTATTAATGCAATCAGTAGGATAAAAGCTATTATCTTGTGATAGAAAGAAAAGGATACAAATAGATAGGAAAATTCAACCTCATCTGGAAAAAAAAAGTTCCTTTTATATGTCAAAAAAAATGAAAATTATGAGTCAACAACTATTACTCACTTATTCAGCCATCATGACGGAGAACACTGCAGGGACATGCGAGTGTCACAGAGTGGTTTTGAAGATGGAAAAATAATTCATAGTAATTTTTTTTTTTGGTAATTGGAAACCATAACAGACTAGTGTTGTCTCTTCTTCACAACAACAACCACAGAAAAATGATACCCACAAGAGTACTACGACAGAATATAAAGCCAAAGGTGGACTTTTCCAAAGTATTGAAGGATCTATATGGTGCTCTTCTGGCGGACTCTCAAAAGAATTCCAAAAATTCCCTACATGAAAATCTATCAAACTTTTTAGAAGACAACACAAGGAAGAGAGACAATGAAGGAGAGACACTTTCTTTCAAATTTAATGAAGATGTCAATAAATCCTTCCCTGATTTGCGGAGAAATAGTTTTGCTACCAGTTTCTATTCCAATAAAGTTGGCGATGAGCTATCAGCAGATATTAAAGACCCTCCAAAACCAAAAGACAAGTTGATTCCTGAGAATATGGCTGGAGCTTACCTCAGCCAATTCTTCCCAGATGCAGTTGGTGGAAATAGCGATAAAAGAACCAACATCCTTTATTACAAGACTGATAACCCATTTCTTCTCAAGGAGGATTTCTTCTTGTTGCTATCTGATGGAAGTTCTTCAAATACCTCAACCGACAAGGCAGGTTCCCATACAATATTCTCCAAAAGATTTCTGCTTGGTTGGAAATTGGAAAGCTTTGAAGTAATAAAAGCCAGAGACTCCAATTTTTTGGAATTTGCTGGTGGATATTTTTTGATATTTAAAAGTCATGATCTTGCATGTGCCTATTTTAGTGATGTTTTCAATAGTACGTTTGAAGGACAACCTTTTAATGTTGAATTTTTGGATGTGACAGATGAAAAGAAAGTTAGCCAATTAACTCACAAGTTCTTGGAGGAAAATTTGGAATTTACGAAGATAAGGTCAGATAAGGTCAAGGGGCGCATTGAACATTTCGGGTCGATTGTTTCTACAATAGGAGAATCTAGCCCGAATCTTGATCCTAAACAATATTCTCCGGAAGAAATATTATTCATAAAATCTACCATTAGAGATCTACCAGCTATAAAGCGTGATCAATGTGTTGTAGTCCATAATTTACCTTATTCCATGACTCCAGTTGGTATCATTCATCACTTTCTTTGGAATTTCGATTTATATCCAGATCACTCAAAAGCAGTTAGATTATTGGTCGACGATCCTGTTGCGCGCTACAAGTGTTGGGTCGTTGGATTTGATAATAATGAGGACCCTAAGCGCTTTTTTAGGGCATATCATGGAAAATATTTGGACGGTAATACCAATTTTCCAAAAGTTTATGTAGATATGTTGGATTAACATGATATGATTGTATTATAATGTGTATAGGAACATAAATTTTCTCTGAAACATTAACTTGCAAAGGATATTCTTGTAAGCATGTGGTGAAGATTGTTTTCTGCCAACGTGAGCTCGAAACTTATGGCAAAGGATGAAAACGCTTAACCTAAATCTTCCACCCGTGATCATAATAGATCACAACAATAAGCTGCCACATTATTTTGGCTATCAAAGGAATACCGGGTACCAGAATTGAATAATCATCTAAAGAAAAATATCTTTCAGAAGGAGTCTGTAGCATAAGTCATGCTCAGTGTATCATAACCAATGTGGTTATTGATTATTGACACCTTTTATTATTACTATTATTATTATTATTATTATTATTTACTCTTTTACTATTTTATTATTCGTTTCTAGAATTCTCTATTTATTCTAGAAAGTTCTATTTTGTTCAAGAATGTTCCACATCTTTCTAGAGCGTTCTAGTCATTCTAGAAGGTTCTATCTTTTCTTGGAACATTCAATATTTACTAGAATCTTCCATAGAAGATCGGACTATTATAAAAGGACGAACTTCTTGGAATTGTTTTATCTTCTTATTTTTGATTTTAAATCTTCACGCAATAACTTTCCAGTATAATTACTTACTAAATCAACATTTTATTTCATTCCCACACTAAGTTACAGTACGAATTCTAGTATAAGCATACTACATGAGAACCAGCTTATATTACAGAGTCATAAAAATTTGCATCAGAGTTGATTTTCAACCTTCTAATGGGATCAATTCCCCAAGAAATTATTTTTATCAACTAATTTCATTACACCAGTAAGAGCTACCGATTTATTTAGTCATCAGCATCTTTAGTACTTTTCAAGTTACTACTTTAGTAGCTTAAATAAGACGCGTTGAACGTAAATAAACGCTAACATGCAGTAAAATGACTGAATCTGCTAATTAACAGATAAAGTTACAAACTGGCTCAAAATATTTCTTGTAGAAAAACTTTAGTCCAAATGTTTAATCAAGTCTGTGAGGGTGAACATTTGATAAATTCATATATTGAATTGGGTGATGATTGGTAAAACCAACGAGCTTTTTAAACCTGGCTTTATCAATATTATATATATATATATATATCAGTTTTCCAGAGGGCTGTACTAAAAGAAATACCTTCGCCAAAACAGATTATTCAAAAAAAAAAAGTATTAATTCCAATCGAGAATTTGGCATTGCTAAGCCGTTGTACTGAAGTTTCAATGAAGACATTATATTAAGAATATTCAACGGACTATGATAGTCAAAAATTGATGCTTGACAATAATAATTAATGATATTCTTTCATACGCAATATTCGCTAATTTGAGGCCGAAACATCAGTATACATATTCGAGCAGTATCAGATACTGAGCTAGATTCTACTTGTTCTTGAGGGATGACTTATCATGGGGGATATATTCTCGTTTCAGTTTTGCATAGTTTATTACTCAAGGTAAGAAGCTTCCCTCTAACATATATATTATATACTTATGAAATTGTTTCAATATAAATTATTTCCTGATTCTGGAAAGAGGATGAATCAGAAGCTGTGTGGAATGAATATACACCTAAGAATGTGTGCTACAGTTAACAATAATCGACCGAAGGAAAAAGGGACATACCACAATCATTGAAAATATAGATAATCTTTGTCGTTATAGCTGAATTACATAGAGACCCTATTATTCAGCAAACCTTATTATCGTTATTAGTTTTAACTACATGTTATTATCTCCTTTATGTTTTACCTTTTATTATCTTTATTACTCATTATTTGTGATATAAGTTTCTTCTCATGTGATATAACTTATATTATAATTAGATCTACTTGTTGTTGTATCGAATGAAATAAAATAAATTGTTGAAGTGGGTATAAATACTGTGTATATTGTAAGACGTGAAGAACTAAAACTTGAATAGATAAAAATGAAAACGAGGAAGATCGTCTTATTTAAGAAATTTCGATCTTTTCGCTGAACTATGAAATAGTTCTACAGAATAATAGAAGGTAATAGAAAGTAATAGAAATTAAAAGACAATAGCAGAAGTATTGTGAAGTAATAGAAAACAACATGCAGTAATAGAAAGTTCTTCGAAAGAGTCTAAAGCTCCCAAAGAACCATTAATGACCTATGCTACATTATTTCCTATTACTGCGTCTAAAAACGTCACTGTTATTCTATTGGTTATATAAAGGGTTCAACATCCCAATTTTATTCATCTTCATATATCTTATATAAACTACGGATTTTTTTACGAATATATTGCCATATTATTATCAAAAACAACTATCTTTTTTTTTATGATGAATTCGATTTTTCAGGAGCCATATATAAAATACGAGTACAGTATATATTAACGAGTTGTAGAGGATTTGGTAACATCCAGACCGGAAACTCCATATGGTGTTTTTTATAGATAAAATGAAATAAAATAATTTCCCGAGGAGTTCTCAAAAATAGAACTATTTTTTTTTCAGTAAAACTTTATGCTCATTAGTTTTTTTATTATAATTTGTTACTTGTTAATATTTCTAATTATGCTTTACATCGTATTGATTTATTGGGTCTGAACACACTATTGTCACTTTGTGCCACTCTATAAAAGACTCAAAATATTGAGTTGATCGTCTTTATATAGTTTAAATATAAAATAATGGTTTTAAAAATACCTAAAAACCTTCTAAAAGCGTTTAAAATCATCTGGGGTGTCCAAAAATATGATGTTTCTCTATTTGTGTTTTGGCACTATCTATGATACACCAGCACGACGGTGCATTTGAAAGCAATTTCACTGGTATATCTTATATTTTACTCTACCATCTATTCCTCATGGCCCAATGGTTAAGGCACTTGACTACGGTTACTGGGGATCAAGGGATTCCAGGTTCGAGTCCTGGTGGGGAAGATTTTTTTACAAATACGAAAGCTGCAGACATTTTTTTCTCCATTTCTGCTTTAATTGAGATCTCAACACCTTGTATCCGGGTAAACGCAAAGTGAATACTTACTTAAATACCAGCAACAATAGTTGTGCCTTAATACATGCTCTAAGAGAAGTGTTGAAACTAAACCTATATGTTTAAATCACCATCAAATGATATATGCATGGGCGTGACACTTTTTTGTCTCACTGGTTTACTAGATTCTTTGAGGATTGATTCCTTCAGTGTTTGTTGAACATGCTATTGATATTATTGTCTACAGGCATATTAGACGTTACTGTTTAGTGCGCTATCACTTTTTTAGATGTTTTTGGTATCGCCTATTTAGAGAGGTTTCTTCATTTTTTTTTTTTTCGTTATTATCTTTATTTAATTCCAGAGGACCCATTTAATTTCATAAATAATCTGTTCTTTGATTGGAGTCCATCTGTCTGCCGCCAACGTAAAGCTTTACCTATAGGTAACGTGAAGCAATAGAAAGTTCTTAGGAAGAATATAAATGATCGATTACATCATAAAAGATTATTGATAACAATAAGATGATTACTAAGTCTGACAACATTAGCAATCATTAGGATAATCGTGGCTATGATGAAATAGTATCTAATATACCTTAACCATGTTTTACGCTGCATATATTCACATTCACTGGTAAATTGTTTGCCCTACGATTTAAAACTTCTGGAGAGAGCAATTGTTTCACCGAAAGACAGAAAAAGATCATCGGGGTACCAATATGGGGATATCAGGAAACAGGAAATGCAAAATGGTAAACAACGATACCCATTCAAGATATACAGAAGAAAATTAAACATGAGAACACAGTAGTCAATGAATACCACAGTATGGTGAACGGTAAGTCAACGCAAGAAAAAATGAAACAACAAAAAAAAAAGCGATTATTATATTATAAAATTTGATAGAATTATTTCAATTATTCCCGTTTATGCTTTTTGTTAGGCAAATCACCCCTATTCTTGTCATCTGGCTGATTTGATTGATCTCTGTACTGATTGTAACGTACTTGATCAATATCCACCAAAACGACTTCCTCGTAAACTTCTTTCTCAACTGTTTCTCCATCAAAAGTGCATGGCTTGTTTTGTCCTGCATCATTCTTCTCTTGGAGCCCGCTACATACATTTTGATATGTCGTCTCCGAGAAATTTTCATAACTCTCCGAATTACGTTTAGGCAAGGCCAATTCTAAATATTTGAGTTGGTGAGGATTCAAAGACCCGGATTTCGGAAATTCAACATAAAATTTAATGAATAAATCACCGTATTCCACCAGGGGAGCTTCTAATACAGTAGCATTTAAATTATCTTCAATAGAAGCATTGGCAGCTGGCTGATCTTTAATAGTCTTTGGCATACCGTAATTTTTTACAACTTTAATGGACCCTGGCCTAAAAATTTCTCCACTTTTAGCCAAAACTTTGCATTTGATGATTTTTCCATTTAAAAACTTGAATTTAAACGAGCCACCAGCAAGAGACGTAAGAAGATCAATTTTTTGATCCATGATTAGGTCATCATTCTTTCGTACAAACTTATTATGGTCCAATTGGGTGACAATAATAACAATATCGCCGGGAATAACGGTGTTAGAATTTGCCAATGTTTTATAATTAAACAGCGGCGAAAAAAAATCACTGGTTGATTCATCACCATCAAGATATGAATCAGCTTCGTTCCGGAAAACAATTGAATCTTTATTCTTGGTACCTGGAGGAATCATGATATTGAGGATTTTCTTCCGTTCAACAAACTTCAAACCTTTACAGTTTATACATTTGAGACGGCTAACATCCCCACCACTGCTGCCAATGGCACTACTTAAGACCTGGTTGTACTCATTCACGTCCAAACCTTTCCCGTGACAACCTTCACAAGTGGCTCGAATTCGTTGATAACCATTGTTCACAAACACCTGACCTGAACCGTTACAGGTATGGCAATTGATAGAAGTAACATCAATCATCGAAGTGTTCAAACCTGTCGAAATACATTCAGTACAAGGGATCTTCCGAGTCAAAACGAGTTTTGTAGTCTTCCCAAAATATAAATCTTCAAGGGTGCAAGCAAGATTGTAATTCATATTAGGACCTCGCATCATTGGCTTTTGCTCATTCCTAGCAGCCAAAGTTGGAACATTCATATTACCTTGTTTAAAAAAATTGGACCCATTATAGGAATTATTTTGCGGCATATTAGAAAACTTCGAGCCAGTATGATCACCACCACTTGGCGACAAAATGATGTTGATATCATTCATCATTTTATTAAACAACTGTTGCGGGTTTTGCTGAGGGTTTTGCTGATTCTGTTGTTGAAATGACGAAGAGAAAAATGCAGAGCTCTCAGTGTTTTCATTATTATTGTTCTTATTGTTGTTACTGTTATTTTTATTTTTAATATTATTGTCGTTGTTATTGTTATTGTTATTACCCTGGTTGTCATTATGAAAATAAGTCGTTTTAGTGGTGGTGGTGGTGGTGGTAGTGGTAGTTGTTTTTGTATTTCCACTGCTCTTGTAAGCAGCTTTATCGACTGCAATTTCATTCAAACCACTCAACCCGTCGGAATCATAAATACCTCTTTTAACAGGATCGTATAATACTTCATAGGCAACCGTAAGCTTCTTGAATCTTTCTGTAGCCCTGGGGGAATGTTGATTCTTATCAGGGTGATCCTTCAAAGCTTTTGTTCTATATGCTTTTCTAATCTCGTCCTGTGAGGCTGTTTCTCCAACTCCAAGTAAATCATAATAGCTAAGGTCTTTAACCATCTTCCTCTTCTTATTCTCCCTCCTCTTTTTTTTTTTTTTTTTTTTTTTTTATTACTATTACTTATTGAGCGTAATAATGTGTTATCGTCAATAAGCAAATTAATTTGAATGATGTACCAACTAATCAGATATTCTGTTCTCTTCTACTAAAACACACTGGAAACGTGCCACCTATGTTTAAAACGCATCTAATTTGAGGTACTTTGACTAATAGCTTTAACAACTTCGCCTCTAGAAGAGGAATAGGAGTCACCACCGTCTTGTTACTTTTATGGTGATGGTAACCAGTGGGTGAATTCAAATTTTTTTTTCTCCCCTCACGTTCTCGTCCGACCAAAATTTTCCACCCACTTCCACGCATGCGCATTTGTGCAGTATTCACTCACAGACATCAGAAAAAGAAAAGAAGCTACAGAACCACCGATTGTTGTTTCACCTTTTATTCACTATAACTAAACTTCGCCACTTCCTATATACTACTAGACTATCTCCTACACATAATCCGTCACCTCGACTTCCTCTATCCAGAGATTACGAAGATCCACGGGTTTTTGCGGTGCCTGTCGTCTCTTTTTCTTACCACGGCTGTCTTTCCTGTCATCACACAAAGGAGTATATTCGTGTATCGCTGCCTCCTCCTGGTATTCACACCAATTATCCTCATAAACCTTATTATTATAGTGATGCTTCTTATTGTTTAGACTATCGTCTGCCACATCATCAGACTCTTTATAAGAGCTACTTAAATCCTTCTCCTCTTCAACTCTCATGTTAGAATCTTCGTAATCTACTAGTTCGTCGTAATCCTGTGCCTCATACCCACCATCTTCACATCCTTCATCCCCATCGAATTGGGTTTTCTCAATAATATTGCCGTCATCATCAAAATATGTATGGTTAGATTTCATTTTTGCACAATATTTCCGTGGTCTTGATTCTGTGGTGGAATCAAATATTTCTCGCAGTTTAGCTAGTGGGACTAGAAATTTTGGGACTCTTAGCATCTTCTTCACGACTTGATTTACTTTCACCTGGCTGTTCATAATCGTCATCAATTGTGTTCAATAAAATCTTCTCATCATTTATAGCCTCATACATTTGTTGGGCTCTTTTTGCTTCTTCAACGCTCGGCACATCTTTGACTTCGTCCTTTTTATCATCTTTCTTGGAATTTTCTTTGTCATTTTTTTTCTTTTCATCAACTTCTTTACCGTCATCACTTTCAGGGGCCTCCTTTTCCTTTTCCTTTTTGTTTTTACTTTCCAAATTTTCAAGATCAAGAGAATCAGCATATGTGTTCCATTTTGTAATGGTTTCCTTCAATTCATTTTCAACTCTAATTTTCGATCCACCTTGGATGTTTTTGAAGTAGGCCTGTAAGTAGTTCATATATTTATCGTCAATTCTCAACACGTTCTTAATCAACCAGTTTTGTTTCTGTTTAGAAAATTTCCAATTTTCATTATCATCAACATACTGTTTAAGGTAGGCTAATTGGTCTTTTTCTGGGGGTGGAGCACGCTCGCTTTTAGGCAACTTTTTCCTCTTCGCAGGCTTCTTGGTTTCTCCACTTTGCGACTTGTTATTTGGTTCTTCTCTAGATCTTTTCTGTTGGCTATTTTTCAAAGATTTCTTTTGTTTGTTTGTGATATTAGCGTCTTCCAAATGGGTTGGCACAGCAAGCGGATCTTCACTCACAGTCTTCTTAACTTTCAAACCGAGTCTTTTCCATGCAGGAATTCTTTCTCCTGTCATTTTCTATAGTTCTTTCTTTAATTAGATATCCTAATAGGCTTTAGTGGCACTCCTCAAGAACAAAGCTCCACTTTTTTTTCCCCTCTCTTCCTCATCTCACATTCCAAAAAAGAAAAAAAAAAAAAAAAAAAAAACATGATCATCATCATGATCATCATCACAGAGTAACCCGGCCAATATTATTCCAACTACAAAACGAAAATTTTTTTAAAATACTTGCATCTATGATGACTACTGTTCGTGTCTTCATCATTCAATATGCGTGCCATCGCAGCCAGTACTCAAGGAGGATCAAAATTTCTCAAAATTTGTTTCTCTTTGAAGGTTGTTCTTTTTGAAGAACTTGGTGGCTAACTAGATCAATTTCAACATACTTGGTTTGAGTCCGTTTGTGAGATTAACACTTCTAATGGATATAGAGATAGTATACATTTTTTACTTTTTTTCTTTTATTATTCTCGTTTGATATGTGTTTGAGTAACAATCCTTGCTACGCTTCAATTTGAAGGAAATATGGAAACCTGTAATTTATTGTAATTGTAGCAAGACCTAGTGATTTCTGGAACGACGTCTGTTAGACCAACATAGGAAAAGCAACCTATTTAATATTAATAGTAGTGACTTATATAATAAATTAAAGTATCTACAAGAAAACACAACCTTCCTCTAGTCTCACTTAATCCTTTTTTGAAAATGTCTTGGTACTATCTTGATAGACTATATATACACAGCAGCTCAAAGTTCACATGAACCTCTTTTTCGAAGTCCTGTTTTAATTAAGGGCTGTCTGCTACACCATATAATGATTTAGAAATATTACACCTGCCGACGCTTGATGATGAGCTGGTGCCTCATTCGTTGATGACCTCGGAAACAATAGTCCATCTACCAAAATTTGTGAAATAAATACATTAATAGAGATGACCTATAACATACATCTAGTAAACAGAGTCCAGAACCGTTGTTTTTTTTTGGACACTTTGCACACACTGGCTGGAAGTACAGTTTCACCAATAGCCCAATAGCGTATGAATCAATAATACCAGAAATTGCAAAATTCATTATAATCGCATAAATATTCACTACATATTGATATTTTGTGGAGATGTCTATCTGTTGGGATACCACTATCAGAGTCAGAGTTGTGACGTCGATCACAGCAGGATATAGTTAGTAGTTCCAGAGTCACATTACGCCATCCGTCAATAAGTGAGTAACCTAATGTTATTGGCGATTATGGCTTGTAGTAGGGTAAGATCTATCCGTTCGGTGTTAGCGGTGGATAGAGTCTAAGAATATCGGATTTAAGATGATTCTGGATTAATACAAACAATAACTTAATAAAGTTAACAACGTAGTACAATATAATAATTGAATAATAATGAATTGGTTGGATCTATTCCCTCCAAGGGAGTTAGATAAAATAGAATAGATAAAATAAGTAGAAAGTAAGAAAATAATGGATAGAGGTAATGGTGTTATGGCTATTCGCACATTAAGGTGTTGTTAGCAAAAAGTGTATAAGTACCACTAGTACACTAAAGCTTAGTCACCTATCAATAACTAAGTGAACTAACCAACCACAGGTTTAGTGGCCCCAACACTATCAACATTCCTCAGCTTTAGGCAAAAAATATGAGTTCCTCCAACAAGACGACCTCGGTGAGGATTGAACTCACGATCTTGCGATTAACAGTCGCACGCCTTAACCAGCTTGGCCACGAAGTCAGATGATCTTCGTCCCTTTTTTTTCCTTCAAATTTCGATTTATTAATAAATATAACACGTGACAGGCCTAAAGAGCATTTATTTTGGTTTATTTTGATTTATTAAGGTTAGAACTATGGAATTCAAAGATGTGTGGTGCCATCGGAGATAAAACCATAGTACTGATCTGTCGTTATAACTGAATTATATTGAGACACTATTATTCAGCAAACTCTATTATTTTTGTTACATTTAACTACATGTTATAATCTTCTTTTTTGTTTAACTCTTTATTAAGATTATCTTTATTACTTATTATTACCTATCACTGCGTCTAAACACGCTACTGTTATTCTATTTGTTATATAAAGGGTTCCATTTTATTTATTATTATATATCTTATATAAACTACGGATTTTTATACGAATATATTACTATATTACTATAAAT
>JASTVC010000127.1:0-21452 GCA_031125765.1 Saccharomycopsis amapae
TTCTCTCTTTTTTTTTTTTTTTTTTTTTTTTTTGTTTTTTTTTTTTTGGGGGGGGGGGGGGGGGGGGGGGGGGGGGGGGGGGGGGGGGGGGGGGGGGGGCGGATTTGGTGTGTGTTTTTTTTTCTTGCTTGTTGTTTTTTTTTTCTGAGATTTTTTTTCTTCTTCTTCTCCCTTTTACAATCTTGATAACTGTTGTGTCAAACTGGAAAGAATATTGATCAGTTTTTGATTATCTTGTGGAAATTTGTGGGTGGTGTTTCAATTGTGAACTTAAAACGTGGAGCAAAAATTTTCTTTACTAACATTCTATTAGATAAAAAATGGCTCCTCCAAACGCTGAAATTAGAAGAAAATTGGTTATCGTTGGTGATGGTGCCTGTGGTAAAACTTGTTTGTTGATTGTTTTCTCCAAGGGTACTTTCCCAGAAGTTTACGTTCCAACCGTCTTTGAAAGTTATGTTGCTGACGTCGAAGTCGATGGTAGAAGAGTCGAATTGGCTCTTTGGGATACCGCTGGTCAAGAAGATTACGATCGTCTTAGACCATTGTCCTACCCAGATACTAATGTTGTCTTGATCTGTTTTGCCGTCGACTTGCCAGATTCCCTCGATAACGTTCAAGAAAAATGGATTTCCGAAGTCTTGCACTTCTGTCAAGGTGTCCCAATCATCTTGGTTGGTTGTAAATGTGATTTGAGAAACGATCCATCTACCATTGAAAAATTGAGACAAAACTCTCAACAACCAGTTTCCTCTGCTGAAGGTCAAAGTGTTGCTGACAAGATTGGTGCTCAAAAATACTTGGAATGTTCTGCCAGAACTGGCCAAGGTGTCAAGGAAGTTTTTGAAAGTGCCACCAGAGCCTCTTTGATGACTAAGGATGGTAAGAGTGGTAGCAAGAGCAGTGGTAAGAAGAAGTGTACAATTTTATAGGCAACTAAAAAAAAAAAAAAGGAATCCAAGAATAAGAGAAGAAGGTTGGAGAGAGGATGAGGTTGAATAATGATTGCAAGAGAATTGACTTTTCCTCTGCTATTGTTTGTGCTTAATACCACTTTTTTGTTTTTACAAACTCCACTTCTTTTCTCGTTTTTTTTTTTTTCAGACTTATTTACAAATTACTACTATTTTTTAACATCTAAGCCAGGCTTTGTCATTATGTTTCTCTTTCTTATTCAATCAAAGCATGATCAACTGGTCTGGTAATATTCCATTCTTATTTTTGCGTGTGCTGTTATTGATTAAACCTTCATCCTTTATTGCTTTTTTATGATTGTCATCACTTATTCTTTTTTTTTTTTTTTTCCTCAACTTTTCTATATTTATCTTTAGTTTTTTATCCCACAATTATTATATTGTTCCTTTTTGCTGTCTTTACTTTTTATTACTCCTTTATCGTCCTCTCATAATTAATAAATTTATCTATATACAAACAAGTTGTTTAATTATAAATGGGATAGCTCTATGACTAATGATATGTTGTTGGTGGTTGTAGAGTGTTGAGTAACCTGTGAAATGCTGGACAACGCCGGGTAACCATTTTATTGGGGCAACATTATTATTATTTTTTTTTTTTTTTGACGTGCACATTGATGAGGTGGTCAGTGAGGTCCGAGGAAATTGACCTTCTTTCTCTTTTCCGTTGACGAAGATTATTGAATAAGAATTGGAAACGTTTTAGTGATACTCATTCTTTTGGTGCCAGAAAGTTTTTGTTGCTTGAAAAGTTTGTTTTTTTTTCTTTGAAAGAAAATACCCTAGGTGAAATCAGATCAAACACCTACCTCCATATACCATCAATAAAGAACCAATGGGCGCTCCAATATACTTTGTCGCACTCATAACGAGGGATAATCGGCCATTGCATATCCAGAAATTCTCTCCCTTTGAGAAACTAGCCCAACGAGACCCAGAAGTCAACCACGATGCTGAGGCTACCACCACTACTGGTGACGAGGGGGCTCCAAGTTTTGTCGATTCACGGAGCGCGAATGAATTGCTCAAGTATAATTTCCTTCTGAATATGGCGCTCGATGTGTTCAGTTCGGCGCTCTATGAGCCGAGTCTGGTCGATCAGAATTGTTCGTTACTTTTCGTAGAGGATGGGATCTCGGTGTACGGATACGAAACCAATACTGGGCTCAAGATCGTGGTGGGGACCGCCACCCAAGGAGCAGCAGCAGCAGCAACAGGAGGAGCCGGTGATGGCGGCAATGGGGGAGGATTCATTGGGGTTGGAGGGGGTAATGTGGGGAAGTCGTTGGATGGGATTTTCAAAAACATTCACAAGGCCTATCTTCGATTAATCTGCAATCCTTTCCAGCCATTAGACGAGAATGCGGTGATCAGTAGCAAGAAATTGGAGAAATCGATCGTTGAGGTGGTTGAGGTTTGGAATGGTCAACAGTAGTAGTGAGTGGGTTTATATTATTATATTATATTTACACTTTTTTTCCTCCCCTATATAAAAGAAAAAATTCGATAATAGTGAGAGTCATTTGGAGATGAAGAAAATTAAAGAAAAGAGTAAAATGAAGAATTCTTTTCCCATTCGTGAAAGTCATAGAAAAATATGTATATATATTGTGAATTTTTTTTTTTTTTTTTAAAAAAAAAAAAAAAAACAAGTTGTAAAAGAAGCAAAAGCAGGTACATTACCTTAGAATATGCACATTCACACACATACCAAATGCAGAGAATTCCTTCGAAGCAGAATAATATAGATACCTACATGAATCACTCAACAATGCTAATAAACTTCAGATCAGTATGTCCACTTTTACCAGTACCCACTGACCCAGTTTCCCCACCATCGCCTCCAAAACTATTAGCCCCAACACTTGAAACCCCGGTACCAATAGAAACTGCTTGACTGGTACTACTACTCCGTCTAGCAATCCCAAGACTCCGCATGCTTTTAGGAAATAACTTGGACGCTTTGGAAGAACTTTTTTCCAATCCTCCAACAGTAGTCGCCGATGATGATAAATTATGGGAATGCGCACTGGCTCCACCTTGACTAGATTGTTCATCATTGAGGTCTTGATCGGTCATGGTAGAGTCAATATCCGGACTATAATCAATTATCGCATTCTCCAAAGATGAAGTCGACCCGGCTGACGGTAGCATTTCCGCAAGACTAGCGGCAACGTCATTTTTGTTAGATTTGGAGAATGAAAAGATGCTCTTCCGCTTCTTTTGGGTTGGCAGGGACACCGCCGAGGCACTTGGCGGCGAATTCAATTGAATATCGGGAATCGAAATAGATTGTGGAATGCTGGGAGAAATTGGCAGCACAATTTCAGAGGCCATCCCCAATGGACTGGCCACGGTGACCGTATGTTGTTTATCCTTTTCACGACGGAAGAAAGGTATTCTGCTAGCAGAGCTTGGGCTCTTCGGTGTCCCCAACAATGGTGATTCTGGTTCATCTTTGACCGCGTCGCCAATGCCATTATTACCGGGATTCAGACCACGGTTGATGTGGAATAATGACCAACTAGTACCAGCAGAGTTGGCAACTTGGGGTTGTGACCCCGCCGTCGAAATATTAGCATTAGCAGAGTCATGACTGGTAATTGGTAATAACTGATTGGAAGAGGTTGGATAGAACATCGACAAAGATGTAGAGCTTTGATCAGGATGAGTTGGGGCAGCCCAAGGGTTGATATTGGCGGTATGAAACGATTGTGGAATCAGAATACCACTGTTAATACTACCACTTCTATCACGTCCCACCCTAAGTGATGAGGATGGGGCAAAAAATTGTGACAATGATGCGCTTTCATCATACCCAATAGGAGCAGTGGTAGTGTTGGATTCAGAATTTGCCATTGGATAACTCATTGCTTCTGTGGTGGTGTTAAGTGAAAGAACTGGAGATAATTTCGCCAGTTCATTCTTGCGACCAAAGAAACGACTCATGCGGATACCACCAGACTCTGCTTTCTCAAGTCCATCAACATTGTTCTCAGATTTCACATCGTCTTCGGTAGTAGATGTATTTCTCTTGTGACCAAAGAACCTGCTTGAATTGCCATTGGCTGACGCCGGTGGCAGAATATCAATCTCTGGGAAAAAGTTGGCATTAGTCACCATCTCCACACCATTCTCGAGTTGAAGTTCAGAAGTGCCCATAAAATTTGCAATACTTGAATTAGGCACACCATTGACCTGTCCGGTGACACTGCTGGACAATCTTCTATTGAAGCTGAAAAGACGTTTTGGTGAAAAGGCTGAAGTAATGGAATTGGAATGACCATTAGGATCATCTTTAGGCTGCTCCAAACTCACCACTTGCGGGATCGGAGAGTCGCCTCCTGATAAACGATTACGCTTTTGCAAATGGAGCCTGTGATTTTGATGGTGCTGCTCACCACCAGAAGAGGCTGATATGCTGCTAGTTTGACTGAATCCACTAAATGATCTCTCATGATTTTTAAAATGTGGATTCAACGCCAGGGTATTAATATCAGTTGATGAGTTATCCAGAGGGCTCATATTATCAAGAGCTATACCAGAACTTGAAGTTCTCATCACAGGATCCACTGATCCGACTTGCGAATTTGTCAATACTGGGGTACTAATCGTAGTGTTCAAAAACTGTGTATCAGTTGTCGTTGAAACCGGGCCAGTTTCAATATTATGGCGGTATTGACGGAAATCTTCAATAAGATTCTCACTTAGACCATTATCAAAAAGATTTGCAGGGAGATATGTTTCTACCGATGGTGATTCCAATGGATCACTAGTATCAATACCCATCTTATTATTATTGAACATTGATGTGCTTTGGTTATTCATGAGTTTGTTTCCATTAAATAGCGAGTTCCAAACACCATCATTTGTGGTGTTAGCCCCAGTAAAGATCCTCAAATCTGAATTATAATTGGCTTGGGAATGCTGAATCATGTTGGTCGAGCTCTGACTTTGAGGTAGTTGTGACAGAGACAATTGCAGCAACGAGTTAGTGCCGAGGATCACGTTTTTATTATTGGGTGTTGAGCCATTACTATTATTGGCGAAAGCTGGCATTTGGTTTTGGGGTAGTTGGAGTTGCTGTTGTAATTGCTGCTGTATTTGCTGCTGTTGAATCTTTTGTTGTTGTTCTAATTCACTAGCTTCGCGGTTGATTGTATCAAGCTTTCTGTCTACCGTTCTTTGAGTTAATTTGGCTAACCGCTCTTTCGCTTCATGGAAAGTGCCATAAACACTGGTGCAATGGGTAACTTCGCGCTGTTGATCTATATACCATTGCTTCTCCGAAGTAATATCAATAGTAACTTCAGGCGCCACAAGATCGTAAATCGACGGATCAAGTTCTTTGAGAGTTTCGAGCGATGACTGAATGGCTTTGTTGTCTTTCAAATTAGTTGGGAACTTTTTAAACAAGGCGGCGATTTCATCGCGAGATTTTTCCTTTTGACGGCGCTGTTGGTTTTTACCTCTGACTGATTCTTCAAGTTTGGAGTTTTCTAATTGTGATTGTTTGACTTCTGCCCCAAGCACGGATATCACGCCTTCAATCTTCTTCTTTTTGGATGGGCCGTCAACCTCAATAGATCGTTGTTTATTTTCGAAAAATTTTATTTGTTCACTCCACCATTCCATCTCCTTATCTTTAGATTTCATATCAGTTTCTAACGTTTTGATTTCATTTTGTATGGTATCTAATTCTTTCTTTGCATATCTTGCGTTTTCTTCTAAAACTTTTCCCTGTGCGCGAATTGAATGTCTGGTACGATCACCACTTCTCTTCATTTCCCTTTGACGATCTCTTTCTTCAGTGAAAAAAGTTTTCTTCTCTTGAAATTCTTTGATAGCCGTGGATTGTTGTTCTATAATGTTTCGGAGATCTTCTTGCCCTTCTTCCAAAGTTCTTCTAAGCTCCTCAATCTCAATGAAAAATCTTTCACGCATATCTTCCTTTGACAGATAATGGGTTACAGTGCCATTACCGTGCCCATTCGCAACCACTAAGGGCGAAATCCCACCAACCGCCATGAGGGTATTTGATCTTGATCGGAAAGCATTGGCAGCGCCGTGATGTTTGACGTCGAGGTGGGGGTCGGTAGTCAAGAAAGTCACAATATTTTTTGGGTTCTCAAGACCATTGGCAACATAGGCACTAGACCTAAGAGTTTTCACGTAAACCGTGACACTTTTTGATCTGAAACCAGCAGAGTTCTTAGCCACAACGTCGATTTGATAAAAGGAATCCGGACGCAAACTTCGCAACACACAGCTAGTTTGATTGCAGTCAGCAACCCCAATTAACGCCCCATTAAGATGAATTTCATGATGAGTGCCAGACTCAAAGGTTGGATCCCAACGGAAGGAGACTCTGGAAGGAGTGAGCTCGTTGATGGACACGATAGGCACGCGAGGAATATTGACGGCAAGACCCTTTATAAGCTTGATAATTGGGATGGCGTAGATGGCGCGAAGCCTAGACCAGAGCCATAGTAGTGCAATAGCCACACAAATCAATTGGGCAATCATTCAGAATGATGTTATTGCGGGTGGTGATGTTCTATATTAACTGATTTGGTTTCTGTTGGTGAGCCGTTCTTCCTTCTTCTTCTTCTTCTTCTTCCAGCGTCAGTGATATTTTATCGCCCAGCCTCGCGGGTTCCTAACCTAATGGCGGAAAAAAAATCCCTTCAAATTGGGCCGATGACAGAACGGAGGATCTCAGAGGACCTGTAGAGCAACAACTGGAAAGAATAATGTCCTCGCTTGCTGATTCCGTGGTGTCTGCTGCCATTAATCGGCCGTTGTCGTTCAAGAATCCAAAATACAATCCTCTGCGTCGTCACAAGCCTCACCGTCAGTTAGTGCTGGACGAACAGAAGAGACTCGCCACACACACCCTTCCTGTTGATGCCGTTACCTACTTCTCGGTAGAAGCATACCCACCGTTGAGACCACAGAAACATTACTGCGATATCACTGGGCTCAAAGGACACTACAAGGCCCCGTCAAGCGGACTACGGTTCGCTAACGCCGAAGTTTACCAGGTAGTGCGTACCATGGCCCAAGGGGTGGACCAGCAATACTTGGAGCTCAGAAACGCCAACGTTGTTCTCAAATAATCTATTTCTACTCTATAATTATTTTGTAATATATATCTAGCCATTATTTAATCCATCGCGATCTAATGAGAGAAATACACGCTGCTGCTGCTGCTGTTATTGTGATGGTTCTCTGTAGTGCGTTTAGTTGTTTCAGGGTGCCATGGGCATAACCGAACCAAAATAATTTTAAACAGGAAACCGTTCTTAATACATACATACACACCGTTCCCCCAGCAACAACAACACAACCGCTCCACAGTCTCTCCTTTCACCCATTTCATGGAAGTTGTTCTATAGTAGAAAACATCGTTGTTTGGTTTCTTAACAATATTTACCAGTTTAGTTTACCTGCTCTTGATATTTGTTTTATGGACACACACACCTCATTCGTTAATTAAGCAGCTTGAACTCATCACTCTCTGGCTTGTACCATATATACTCAGCTCCTTCAATGAGCTTTGCTATCCCCAAACCAATTCTTTTCCCTCAGGAGCTTATCCTCAAGCTCACTCCAGTAAGGCTGTGTGTTTTACTACCCACGAATCCTTCTGCGCTAGGTATTTCGATACCATTCCATCCTCAGCAAGAAATCCTGCAACAACGACCTTCACCATCTTATTTATTCGACTTCTATGCAAAATGTGATCATCAGTATTGTCTTGTTTATCTCACGACCCTCAGAATCATCGTCATTCCATTTTCCGAGAAATCTTTCCAACTTTCCTATGCCTTTGGGTTACCAATAAAACAGATTGAAAAATGTCTGATTGATAATCCTGATTCGTCGGTTGAGATATTGTTCCATGCCCAAAACCTGAACTTGGGGCTATCTCATTCTAAGCTTCTAATATCTTCCAAATCTCGCCGAAGAACAATCGATATTGCATCACTCATTAGCGCTATAAGATATGCCCATGCAGTGGGTAAACAATTACCAAAAATCCTCAAAGAAACTGGCATATCGAAAAAACCAGGTTCTCCTTATGACTATGATACGATTCCCACACTTGACACAGGATACGATTTATTCTATCATCAACTAGATCCAAAACTTCAGCTTTCACATGGCCAGCTAATATTTCTCGAGCAGCCAATAGATGATGTAGACAATGGTCTTCCATCTTATTCTGAGTCTGAGCGGGCTGTTGGAGCTTACTTCAAAGATTTGGGCCTTTTAAACCAGATTGTCATTCGTGACATGGCGTATCTCGAAAATATTCAACGTCTTTCTGAATGGGCTCCTCCTCAAGTTTTTGATTATTATTATGACCAAGATCTTAGCTCTGAATTTCGTCCATTCATGTTTATATCGGCAGATGATCTGGGTTATGGCAACTATTACTACAAGTTTTTGGCAGAAAATGCACTCAGATACTCCGAAAGAAACGTAGATGATATCGTCCAGGTCATTTATGACAATCTACAGGCCAGTCAGCCTCCGGAACCTGAGCAACCTCTTGCTCCTTCCTCTAAAGATTCAACTACTCAACCGGCTCCTCATACATTACCAGAAAACTCAAATTCAACACAACCGACCCATTTATTACATCGTCTTTTGTCATCATCCAGTCTTTCTAGAAATGAATCTTTACATCGCCTCATGACAACATCAAGCCGCGGTGCTCGAACATCGCTAGCCACAAATACTACCATAGTTTTGGGCGATGATAATGATACTGAAGTTTCTAGATATACCAATAATACGTCAACAAATCCTCGTTATAATCATATATCAACAACTAGCAGTGTCGGAAATATTCAAGATCTAATTGCTTGTGATGAAGATACTAGAGGCACTGAATTGGAAATAAAGAATGAAAATGTTGGTGATAATCACAGTGGGCTACAATTTTCAAAGACAAAACAGGATGAACAAACCACTATTAGTGGTGTAGCAAAGAAGGTCGATACTGAACTTTTAGTTGAAGGACTGTCTTGGACTACGCCACCTGATCTCTCGCATAATGTTGATTCTGATAATGATAGCAATCTGGTTGACTTTTGCACTGCGGAAGGGTATTCTCGTATTACAGCTTTCTTAGATGACCCCTCTGTGTCATTGAAGAGCGACCTTCCGGAGGAAGACGATGAAGTTAGGCATCTTCAAGAAGCAATCGCATCTTCCAGGATTCATGACAATAAGGTGGAATATTTCTTCACTGAAGATGAGAAACAATCAGATTCACATATCAATAACCCGGTTCCTCCTCAACCAATTTTTCCTCAGCCGTATCTAGAAGATTATCCTAAATCTACCATGTCGTCACTGGTGCGTGGCGATCTAAATCCAATCTTCTCACACAACACTATTACATCACTAAGTTCCCCAACTCCATCAGAGGTTAATCTTTCATTGTCTTTTGAGAACTTCTCGAAAATTCGTCAACTGTCATTAGCTTCAAATTCACGAAAGAATTCATCGGGCCCAATGCAACATAGGGATTTTCTTCTTAATAATAACAAATTTCTTGAGGATGCCACTGATCAAAGCATTAGTACTTTTCTAAATCGTGATCCTGCTCAACTGGTGCCTAATTCTCCTATTAATTCACCGGCCCTTACAAATTTATATTGGCCTTCTCCTCCAAAAGGGCTCAATTTTTTTAATAAGAAAGCTGAACCTGGTAGTCCGCTGATTTCCTCTACATTTGATGGATCTTCCTCTAATAACAGAAATCTAAAACCTCTTGAGTCTGATTGCTTCAAAGCTGCAGAGGCCATTGATGATGATTCATATGAATCTAAAAATGATTCAAGTAATGGATGGGGTTTCACGTCAGCAACTGATAATCAGCAATCTTCGTCTCTGAAAAATGAATTTGCTTCACCCCAGCTCCGGTCTCTTGGATCATCATTGAACGTTAAATCTCTTTTTGAAGTATTTTCTACAACTTCAGACAAGAGCGATTTAGTAAGTGATCATACCCTTTTAGGCAGAAACTTGCAGCAAAAAATCAATAGCAACATTGCGGAAACTATTGGCGCTAATAATCACACCCCATTGAATTCCAAGTCTAACATTGATATTGTTGCTCCTGTTTGTGATGAGCAGGAGCTCTTCGATGTGAGGGATGTCTCTCGTGATACCTTGTCTGCTAATCAAAAAAATGGCATGGAAAGCGCTGGTAGGGCTGATACAACTTGCTCCTCGGAATTTGAAAATCAAAAACTGCTGCCACATGGATTGCGGACGACTTTCAAAAGTATTAACGCCCATATTAATAGATTTACCAGCAATTCTGTCAAACCAAGCATATCACTGTTTACAAAAGAGATTTCGGGTTTCACATCTTCCAAACCAAATAACTTAAGCATCCATAGTAACGTCAAACGCAATCCTATAAATTACTTGAAACATAAAAAGTCATCGCTTGCTGTTGAGACAATATCCCATAGCCCTTCTCCACTGGCGTCACATTCTGTCTCTGGTTGTGGTTCTGCGGTTTCTGGTTCTGCTACTTCTGGCTTATCTCCATATGGATTGAATGAGTCAAGCTCATCTTCCATGATCTCATCTACTGGAACCTCTCTGGTTGATGTATGTCCATTCTATTTTGATCCTGGGAACCCATATTCTGATATTATCAATAATCGTGTGAAGTATCACCCAGCACGTCAAAAGAAGAGAAAAATCAGCAACCTCCAAAACCCAGCCATAAATAACGGAGAAGATAAAACTTACAACGGGACTTCCAATGAGAATGGTAAGAAGTCTATAAAGCAGAGTCTTTCAAATATGAATCTTCGTAACCTTTTCTAATTCTCTATTATGTCCAATCTCGTACCAAAGTTTTTCGTTTTTTAGTGAACACAAAAGATCTATTGCCAGATATTCCTCACCTAGAAAATTACCTTGATGATTTTTCGATGGCGTGTTTCTGCCACCTTATCATTTTCTCTTCTCATGATTCAAGACTTTTAATCATTCGCTGTCATTTCATTTGAGTTTCTTTTTTTTTTATATCATTACATCATAGACTTTTGGTACGTTTCTGTTTCTCATGTTGTTTTTTTTTCTCCTTTACATTAATGTTTTCATGTTTTCACTTTTTGACAAGTTGTCCATCTTAGAGTCATCATTGATATTCTCTTTTTCATCGCTACACGATCATTTCATGTATTATCATAAATTCGTAGTTTGTTTCCTTTGATTGTATATAAGTCACTGTTGTTATCTACATTACTGCAGCTATTCCAGGCCACACGGGGATGGGATCAGTAGGTATCAGCAGAGGTGCTTTAATTGTCTCGAACGTGCCGGATAGTACGTGAATCAAAACCAGTGATCCATTATTCTGACAACCAAGCTGAGTACAGACATGGTTTATAATTACAGATGGGGCCGGCCACCCATAGTTGACTTGTGTACTGGAGTTCCCAATCGGAAACGAGTATACCAGCAACGCGGGTGCGATGGGTGTCAAGTCAACATGAATGAAGCGGTGATTATGATGATAAGCCAGAGATGATGGCCAACCAGTGGACTGTAGAGCCAGTGTGTTTTAAAGGGTTGATTTTGGGTCCTTATTTGCAACAGTTGCAATGTATTGACATAAATTCTCTCACAAGAACGACTTGCCAACCACCCACACGGCGGTGTCTCACCTCAGCCAAAACAAAACACTCGGCTTCCCTACAAAACAAGAGCCCCAAATAAAATGCCCATAGAAAGAAAGAAAATGAGATTAAAAAATACCCCCGGGTCAATTATAGTATATATTGACGGAGGTCTGTTTATTTGGTTATTTATTTTAATTTTCCTTTTTCTCCCTTATCGTGAAACGTTATCCTTATCTGCTTTCTATTCACCCTAATTTTGTTTGCGTTGCTGATCCGTAAATCTTTGACTTGGTCGGCTGACCCATCGATTTAGTCAAGCATCCATTCACTTAGTCCTTTTGCAAGTTATGCTTTCTGGTATACATTTATATATATATACGCTAGACAATTCTTGTTCTCCAATCATCATCCATTTTAATCAGTATTTTTTATACAGCCCCTCCACATCGCAGCTTGAAAATGATCTCGTTTCCAAAGTTTGGCCAATACACCAGCCAATCATATACATACCACCAATCACCTCCATTGTCATCATCAGCAAGAAGACTGACCTCATCTTCCAACAACACATCGTCAACATCATCGTCATCATCGACAACAACATCGTCCAGCAGCCCGTCGTTCAAACCCACAAGGCTGCGGAAACTGAAGAAACTGATTCTCATGGCATTACTATACTACAATGATACCGATTCTTTCTCTAGAAACTTCGATCTGCCATTCACCAACATCTACGAGTTCAATCATTTTTACAAACTCATCATTCCTTGGGACCTGTTGCTGCCAATAGACCCCAATTATGACCTTGGCCCAGCGAATTTCCCCAATGAAAAATATATTTCCAAATACTTTGAGAAATTGGGACTCGCAATCAAAGGGCAAGATATCCTCAGACCGTACGAATTTGGGTACTTTAAGTTGATGATTCCATCTGCTTGTCATAACTACAACCTTTCAATTAAAAACTATTCCAAAAAAGATCGGCGGCGGAACTCGTTGCAATTAAAGTACCAGGAGGACCACGATTACTCAGACGAATCAGGGCTCGTCATATTAGACGATAACTGTTTTAACTGTGAACCGCAACTCAAGTCACCATTAAGAAAATCTACTCCAACGTTTGACCCTAAATTGAAGTTGAAGTATGGTGCTAAATGCGGGTACTGCTCGAAATTCGTTCCTTTGGTGAATGAATCGGCAGAAGGTGGGTTCTTATCGTACCTTGATTATTTCCGTCATTGGATGCTGGATCATTTTCATGTCGATACATTATAGTCACGGTGGTTAATAATTCTTAGGTCATATAAGAATCTGTTGATGCCTTTACTTTATTTTTATTTTTTTTTGCTGTGTTTTCTACTCCGTGGGCCGGGCCTAATATTATCAAGTTTTCGCTATAGCCAGCTAATGTGTCTCAGATGGCCGTGACGCAGCCTACGTTATATTATTATTATATTATTAGATTATTATTGCTATAAAATTTCCTCCATAAACTACTAAGAATTTACAGCTTAATTATTAATCTCCCTCTTATCACATATTTTTATATAATTACATTTAAATGAATTATCTGATTTGCTGAGGATCCATAATTTCCGGAGTCAACTAATATTCTTCAATCCAGGATTAATGGTGACGGGAAACAACAGTCAAATTAATAGGGGGGATCTCAGAAGTGGGTCAAACCGACTTTTTTTTTCTTTTACTCTCTGACTTTGATCATTCAGTATAACTGTAGTCTTCTTTGTGATTTCAAACCATAAACAATGTGAACAGTACTTTCAAGATATTTCACGTGTAATCCAAATAAACCTCCCTTGTAATGGCCATCATACAACGCATATGTATCTTTATTGGGCATATAAAAATAACAGAATAACAGAATAACATTAAAATACAACTAATATACAATAATAAATCACAATACGTAAACGGCATTCGAAAAATACAGAACAAGAGGCCCTGAAAAAAATAATAAGATCAATTTCCGTCTGATTCAGAGGTTGAGACATCCGTCATGCCATCATCGACTTGAGCAATGCTTTCGATCTTCCCATTATTTATGCGACTAGTATCCTGCTGTGATGAAAGTACACTCATATCTTCATCGCCGTCCTGGTCAACGACTCTTTCCTCTTCCTTTTCTTTAAACTTTCCATGGGCAAATTGGAACTCATTTTTCAACTTTTTCTTTCCCAAGTCATGTGCTGTAGTAGTATACTTCGGTCTGAATTGAATCTTAGAAGGAGATTTGTCTTGGGTGCCAATTGCTTTCTTTGTCGGACTCATTTCATGAAACTCCGGCTCATCTTCGTTTGAGGAGGAAACCTCCGTACTAGCGCTTTGACTATCGTCAGTACTGACTTCAGTTTTATTCCCTTCTCCATTGCTATACTCTTCGTACCCGGATCTCGTTGAGCTCATGGAAAATGGAACTTCCCTCTTCATCGTAATCACCCTATTCTTGAATGGGTTAATCTTTCTCGAAAGTTCCGGCTTCTCTTTTTTCTTTGATTTTGTTTGTATTTTCCGCTTTTTCTTGCCCTTTTTATCCTGTGAAGATTCTCCTGTTTGCTCCTCTTTTTTGTCCCCTTCACTCATATTCTCATCCTCATCCTCTTCATCTTTATCCTCATCCTCATCAATTATGGTTTGCTGGACTTTCGAATGCAAGACATCTCTATCTTTAATGATTTCAAGAACTTCATTATCATCAATATCAATATCTGCTCCTTCTAAAAATTCAATCAACTTAGCAATCATCTGTTTTTTAGAATTCACAAGTTTGAGGGCAGTATATTGCACTTTAGCCAAGTCCTGTTGATATTGGTCTTTTATTGCTGACACGCTATCCGTTAATTCTTTGATTTTCCTGTCTTGCACTTTCTGAGTAATTTGGTATTTCAATTTATCAAACACATGTTTTTTGTTTTCCTCACACGACGCAATAGCGTATCCAGTCAGTCCGGGAAGCTCGTCGGTATCGATCGGATCCCCCTTGGAGTCAATTAATTCATCATCAAATCCTAAGGTGAATTCACAAACATGTTTTTCTACACTGAGAAAAGAAAACACGCTTTCTCGTTCATTTTTGACCGGGGAAGGATTGTTCGTCTTCCCCTTCGATCTCATGTTGAGCCATAATTTGTAATGGCTGGCCCCTCCAGGAAGGACAATTAGCTCCGATTCCAAAAAATAGCCCCCTAACATATTTTCTTCGTCCAATCCATAATCCTCAACTGTCTTATCGTAGTGGAGTAATGATCTTCTGAATATTTCTCTGAATTGCTCAAGACTAATATTCTGCAGCATTTCATCGGACAAAGCCCGGTACGAACGATCCAATTCTCGTTCTTTGAGAGTCTTGTTCAAGTAAAACATGCCATCAGCAGCAATGACGATATTGATATCTATATGGCTCACTTTATCCCGCTCGTTGGGGAAAGCATATAACAATGCCAGTTTCTGTGTTTTAAGAAGGTCCAAATCAACATCATCATCTCCATCAGCAAGAATCCCTGGATCACCTGAGAAATCAGGTTAGTACAAGAAAAATTGCATCCTGAGATATATACATATACACATACCAACAAGCCTGAATGGTATTGCCTGAATATGACTCATCTTGGTTTAAGCAATTGGATTGTTGGCTGATGATCTGATAATGGCTCTCCTCAAAATTGCCTTTGATATGTGCCCTCATATTCACGTGTCGGTATAGACCCGGGTAGATGGTATATATTATGATCAGAGAGTATAGTCAAAGTTATAATCTTTTTTTGTACCATTCTATGTGCGCTGTTAGCTAAAAGATAAGCTGGTTTTATCACTAAAATAATATGAATTTCCAGTTTTAATTACATTTTTCCGCAAGTGCTGAGTAATTATTCAATGAAAGGATTGGCTCCATTACTCACTAAATTCTAAATCCAAGAAGTGTCATTTTATGCCATTATTCGGGGATCCCTTTTTCCCTACAGTAGTGATAAGATGCGATAAAAGAAAGAGAAGAAAAAAAAATATAACATTCAAAAAAAATAATACAGAGTTCGAAAATAATAATCAATATAGTTAGTTATAATAAAACAGATCATCCCTAGGAAAAAAAAAGATCACTGATTATTTGACCTACTTCTAGTAGCGATCAATTGATTGGCAACATTCACCCCTGGAATTTCTAAAGATGCTCTTCCTCTAACGTAAGACATCGTTGGTGCCAATTCATCATTACTCAACATCTCTGACCTGGTGTAGTCTAGTGAGGTTCTACCACGACTTTTGGCCTTGCCCTTGTTTCTATTGAAAACCCCGGTGGCACTGTTGGCGATTCTTTCACTTAACTTCTTCTTTCCCCCGGAATTATCAATATAATCCATTTGAATCTCCTGAGTGTGCACTGATCTGCTGTCATCGTCCAAATACGTGTCTACCTCGATATCAGGATCTTTGAACTTCATTTGGTTTTCAGTAAAAGCATCTTGGCTATATTTACTGATTTTCTTTTTGTTCAAATCAGTTGGGTCGTAATCATCAGGGTATTGGCTGAAGTCTCCGCGAGCCGCACATTCTCTGATGATATCAATGTCCTTAGGATTAAACAATCTCTGCAAGGAGTCATAGGAGAATCTAGGTAATAAACAAATAACAATCCCAATAAAGATACAAGCCCAGAATGAAGTAGTGCCGTATATCTGGGCAGCAGACTTGTAGAATTCCCCAGAATATGTGCTAGAAGACCAAACACCTGTCCAACCAAAAATCACTAAAATCGACAACCAGCAGAACAATAAAGAAACCCAATCCCATCTATACTGGTGCATCAAGATATAGATATCACAAGCTGGAGCGGCAATAGACACCACAAATGAACCCATCCAGTATCTATGAATCAATGTTAACCCATTAGAACCAACAAACCCGCTCTTATAGTACACAAGATATGGGAAGAAGAATGAAATCACAGATTGGTACAACGCGTCAAACATATACCACAAGAATTTGTGGGGACTCCATTCACTTCTCAAGATACCACTTCTGTATAATTGAGGAATCAAGAGAGAGATAACATCACTGACATCTTGATCAAACACCCCTAAGAAAATAACTGGTAAAGAAGTGAATGCCAAGTTATAGAACATCAAATACGTGTACTCAAACAAATAAGAACCATCGAAATTGCTGTAAATCCCGAACCAAAATAATGCCAATGTGAAAATAACATTTTTGAAAAAGAAACATGGAATCATTTCTGCCAACCGTTTGTATGACCATCTACCATGAACTAATAATAATCTAACCAAAAACCTGAACTGTCCAATTGCATAATCTGAAGACATTACTGCTTGTCTACCTTCCTCACCAGCAATACCCACGCCAACATCGGCAGATTGAATCATGGAAACATCGTTAGAGCCATCTCCAATGGCTAAAGTCATAACATCAAGGGTATCCTTCACCAAGGTGACCACTGCGGCTTTTTGGGCTGGAGAAACACGACAACACAAAACGGCTTTGCATCTTTTACACAATAGCAAGAACTTCATTCTCAACTCTGGGCTTAATGCAAGTTTAAGAGCACTGCCGTCAATGATCAACCCGAAATTACCAGTTGGCGGGCTGTGGTCATCCTTAGCGTATTGTAATTCTTCCATAGAACCAGTCATCTGAAATTTCTCATCCAAGTATTTGTTGATCAACCCAGCGACAATTTTCAGAGGCACTCTTTCTCCTGATAACTTTTCCGCATCTTCACCACTGTCTTTAATGACTAGAAGATCCATATCATTATTCAATAAATTACACGAAAACCCAATGTTGATAGCAGTTTCAACTTTGTCACCAGTCAACACCCAAAGTTTAATACCAGCTCTTCCCAAAATAGCAATGGAATCACTAACCCCGTCTTGTAATCTATCTTCAATAGCGGTACCACCAAGTAAAATCAATTCTCTCTCGATTTGATCAGCAACTTCTTCCATTTTCTCTTCTCTGCCTTCAATGGCGGCAGAAGCATCTTCATGAAGCTTATTCCAAGCAACATACTCATCCCATTCAATTTCTTTATGAGCAATACAAAGAGTTCTTAAGCCTTCTGTGGCATACTGTTCTAAATGCAAGGCAGTCTTTTCCAACAATTTTTGATCCGATTCTTTTTTCAACCGACCATAGATGATCGAGTCAGCACCTTTACAAATCAACAATGCTTTTGGTTTGCCGTTAGGGTCTTTAGCAGGTATTTTGATGATGGCACTCATTCTCTTTCTGGTAGAATTGAATTCCAAGGTATTCAAAATTTGAAATTCCTTTTGAACACCATGAACTTCAAGGATTACACCTTTTTTAGTTCTGGAAATAAATGCAAATCCAACATCTCTGGAAGTACCCACCAAGGCGCTTTCATCAGGAGATTGGGCTTTCAATGCAATACGGCCCGGATGTTTCTTATCAGGTTCAGCTAACACAGAATGACAGAGAGCCAAGCATAGCATAAAATGCTCGGTGGCCTTCTTTTGCTCCCCTCCTCTACTTCCTTGTAAATCTTTAACGAACTCACTAGAAATAAAAGTGACTTCATCTTCAATCAATTGAGAATTTTTACCTAATTTGTGTAACTCATTAATCATGATTTCCTTATCATTGGCAATTGCAGCTCTTTCAATTTCACCTTCAGCTTCCACATCAATCCCTTGTCTTTTTCTCAACCCGGCCAAGGCTTCAGTATATGCCTTACCATAAGAAACCCCATTGATCGAACATTTTTTAAACTCCATAACGTTTTGAGTCAAAGTCCCGGTCTTGTCACTAAAGATATACTCAATTTGACCCAAGTCATCAGAAATAGTCCAAGATTTTGGAGTGCATGGGAAATCTAATTTATCATAATACATCTTCACATCTGAGTAAATGAAAAATGCTTGGGCGGTCTTGATAATTTCGATGGAGATATAAAGGGAAATTGGCACCAAAGATTGATACAAGATAAGGGCAACAAAAAACGTCACAATACCATTGAGAGTCGGGGTGCTGGCAACAGTACCGAACTCATAATAATCCCGCGATACAGAAGTGCTATTATAATACACACCATTAACGATCCCAGCAATAACACACAACACGAAAAGTAAAACGAAGTTTAAAAACACTGAGAAATTCAACTCTCTGGATATTCTTGAAATTTTCGTTGGCGTAACACCGGCATTCAACATGATTTTGGTGTCGTCACCAGTGAAGATCACCATCCCGATAACCCATTTTGTATTCCTTAAAGAGCAACCTCTAAGTAACATGTTATTGATATTAATTGGGTCATTCACTACTTCACCATCATCATTATAATACTTAAAAACACCCTGATAAGAATATAAATTGGCATGAGGGCCTTCACTTTCTACCCAAAATTTGGCTTGTTCGCAATCCATGGAATGTTTTAAATCAGAGCTACATTTCAAAGACTGGCGGACTTTCAAATTGGTTTCACCATCTAAATTCTTGGTTTCCACGTAACAAGCACCATCGCCATCAGCAGTAGACAAAATCACCATATCGGCAGGAATTTCATCATTATTATGAATTCTGATAATATCCCCAACAGAAATTTCTTTCCAATAACCTTTTTCAAAACGGGCGCCTCCAGTTGTTGGCAAAGACTTATCAATAACGGACGGTCCTGCAAAAGGGTTCGTTGGTTTCTGTTCATTAATGAAGGTTGTGTCACTTGTTCTGATTGATTTGAGCTCTTCCATTGGAATACTCTTACCATTATTATAAGGCGCTTGAGTTTCAAAACTTTCAAAAGACTTGCGCTGGTCAATGACATCATCAATTTTCTTCTGTTTCTTCAATTTCTCAAGCCTTCTTTGTTCCTTTGCTTCCTCATTTACCAAGCTTTTAGCGAAATTAACAAATCTGAATAATAATCGCGAATTTAGTTTTTTGAATCTTCTCCAAAGTGATACGTTGTCAGTCGAAACATTAGGATTTTCTATACCTTTTAGAATATGAGTAATGGTGTTATTCAATTCCATATCCGATCCAGTTCTTCTTGAATCTTCAATCGCATCCTTGATTGCTGTAAGACACACGATAACAATCAATGGAACGGCAGATAATCCCGGATTGGGAACCCCGAAAATTGAGAAGAAACCCAAGATAATCATCATCAAGAAATAAATATTTGCAATATTGGCGAATTGAAGATAAAGATTTTTAGGGATAAAAGTAATTGGAGTGTACTTGGTTGTTTTGATCTTGTTTCGAGCATAGTGAGCAATTGGAAGACCGTCGTCATCTACCATTTCTTTCGGTAGCGGAGAATTAAAGTAGATACTTCTGAATTCCGAACTTCTATTGTTTTCGTCTTTATTATCATCACCATGGGATTCAATATTGCCATCGGAATTACCATGGCCCAACCAGTGCTTCTCAGAATTGCCTGATGATTTTCTGGCCACCGAAGTTTTTTTGAAAGTATTTTTTCTAGGAATGCCTTCAGCATCCTGTTTCCAACGCAAGGTTTTGGCCCGAGCAGGTTTCTTTGGTTTACCTGATTTATGTCGTTGAGTTCCCCATCTACTTTTTTTCATTATTGTTCCGTCTCTTGTCAATTGATTGCTTGTATCACCTAAGTTTCCATTAGTTGTTCCAAGTTCGGATAAAGAATATTCCATAGGTTCGCGATTGAAGCTCACAACCGATTCATCTTCCTTTAGACTCCCTAGGCCGAAAGTATTTATCTGATGCTTGCTTGTAAGATTTTTTCTTGGTGGTTCAAAGTTACCGGGATCAAAATGTTCTCGCTGACTAAATGAAAATTCGGATACTGCTGGTGATGTCACGGATTGTGTAAAGCCATACTCGGCATCAGTATTTTGGGTATTATAGACTCCTGATTTCCTTCTACCATCATTACTACTATTATTCCGGATAACATCATCATTATTATTGTCATTTGCATCAAAAGATCTCTCGCGGAACTCAAAACTTTCGGCATCACTATCGTCATTATCGGAGTTGTTGGTTTGGCCGACCCTTGATTCAAAAGGGTTGCTGTAGTTCGGCGATTTAACTAGAGACTCTCGGAAATCCCGAGTGAAACCTTTGTTATTATTGACATCATGATTATTGTTTCCAGCGGTAGGCATCCTTCGAGATATTTATCTGTATGGTTATTAGATTGCAGAGTTGTAATCCGAATAAGATGTGTTTTTTCTTTCTTTTCGGGCGTTAATCGGCAAAGATTTGGTTAAAGAATAGCTGAGCTGAATCTGGAGGAGAAGTTCATATATGTTATTGGACTCACTCTTTTTTATTGTATTTGGTGAAATGATGAAAATTTTATATTTACCGTATGGCGTTCCCCAAGTAACACGTAAAACAAAAAAACAAAGAAAAAAAAAGTGGTAGTATTGCCTTTGAGAACTGGCTAAAGACCCAAAAGAAAAACAGAATGATTTACCAGAGAAAGCAAGTGAAATAGAATCCAGCTATTTCCGTTGAAAAAGTTGTCTCTCTGTGTTCTAAGGGTGTATGACGACAGATCACTAACAAATCTAGCTTTTGCCAGATCAGTAAATTTTTTGCAGGCACCTAAAAAAAGAAAAAAAAAAGAAAAAAAAATGCGTGTCGCCGCTACTATTGGCACCACCTCGGTGCTCTTCCTCAAAATTCCCGATATCCGCGCCAACCGAGTTTCCCGAGGGGGGGGGGGGGGGGGGGGGAAGAAAACCAGAAAGTAGGGGGGGTAAAAAACCCCGGCCGCGGGCCATGGGGGGGGAAAAAAATTTTTGTTGTGAGCTGTTTGGTAAAAAAAGAAAAAAAA
>JASTVC010000128.1:0-20782 GCA_031125765.1 Saccharomycopsis amapae
AATTTCACTAAGTCTCTAGTGGATACAGTTGTTGTATCACTACCTCATTCATGCGGGACCATATTTAGTGGCCAAGGAATTTCGCTACATTACAATCCTCAGGATAAGACTGCTATTTACCTAGGGGTTAAAAATCTTTCCTTAATAGAAAAATTTCTTATTTACTAGGCATGGAGCAGAGTTCACACCTTATACAACTACTTGATGTATTAGCAAAGTGCGGTGTTTTTAGTAAACAGTTGTACAACCTTGTTTTTATCTATATCTCTGTATTGACTAACGTTAGAGCTCTTTTTGCCGAGTTCATTCACTAGAGTTTTCTTATTCGCTTTCATATTCTCTACTAACATACCGGGGTCGGTTTACATTACGGTATTTATAATTGATTTTCTTGTACTACTATAGTACATTATTTATAGCAGTCGGGAATGTTAATTATTTAGATTTTCCTATCGTTAGTATATTTTTATTCTTACTTAACTTAAGGGCCGTACTTTTATAGTAAAACCTTATGCTTTAAGCGATGAAGATTCAACTTCATTTTCGTTACTCATGTCAGCATTCTCTATCTAATTCATATTAAATTAATTACTCAGAATTAATTATATAGAATTATTTATATATATATATATATAAATAATATTCATTTATTAGATGTTCCACTACTATATAATGATACCTATAATTTTTATATTATAGATATTATTATATATATAAGAACGGTAATATTATTAGATCCGTATATTGTCCAATATTACTATATATAAATTATTGACTAGTGCATTGTTACATGTTCATTAAAGGATGATTATTGTCAAACCCACCAACTAGTAGTATAATATAATAATATTGTTATTTTCACTGGTAATATATTTTGGAACCTTCTTTAATATATAGGGCTGTTTCCCTTTTGACTATCTACCTTATCATATATAGTCTGACTCCTATCTAAATTATTATTTCTTTCTGAGATCTAGTATTATTGATAGAATCTTTACGATCCCCCAATAAGATTAATATAATTAATCGGTATACTAGGAGCTATACTAATATAATAACTATTATAGGGCTATACTTACATATATTTCGTGGAAAACCAGCTATCTGCATACCAGATTTGTCTTTCACCTCTTATCACATCTCGTCAGATGTTATTGCAACAACAACCTGTTCGACCGTTTATATTAATAATTAATTAAATTAATTATTAATATTTTATACGCCTGGACATAATAAGATCGTATGCTTTCGGGTTTATTATATTTAACTAGATTAAGTACTTGGTTTATATTCAATTTACTTACAATTCATTTTCATTAAATTTTGCTAAATATAATAACTTGCTGACCCATTATACAAAAGGTAAATTATTGATAATTTTTATTATCTATAACTGCTTATGAAAATACCATTTTTATACTTCCCTTACGGTACTTTATATGCTTATTATTTGTGTTTAGTCTTAGAGTTTGTTTACCCTATATTCATATATATTAACTTACATACTACTTGATTAAGACTCTATTTAGTTCGCTCACCACTACTTTAAATATCTCGGTTGATTTATATTCCTTAAGGTACTTAGATGTTTCAGTTCCCTTAGTTTAATATATTGGTTTCCCTTCGGTTTTAATATTGAGTTAAACTCTTATATAATGTATTATTAATATCATTATATATATATATTTGTAACCTTTCAAATAATAGCTCTGTACTCCATGATATTCTCTTTAATTCTAATAATTTCATTTCAAATCTATTTCTCTTTATTACTTATAAATATTTATTTTAATTATAAAAAAAATAAATTCATATTTATTAAGTTAATTAGAAAAATAAGTTATCTTATAAATTAACTTATCTAAATTTGAAATATAATTATATAAGTAAGTAAAAAAAAATTTTTTTTTATTAATCACGTTATTAATAACGTTATGGAAATCAATCGTAATTTTTTATAAATTATAGTTAAAATCGTAAAGATTTGGCGATCTAATTATTTAATAATAAATATATATATATATATTTAATTTCATTTAATTAGGGGTTTAGGATCTAAATATATATATATGTTATTACAAATAAATATATATAATATATATTCATAATAGAAAAAACATAATATGATAAATAGATGACTTTTCTCTACAAATGCAAAAGATATTGCTATATTATATTTCGTAATAGCAATCTTTAGTGGTATGGTAGGTTCAGCTATGTCATTAATTATTAGATTAGAATTATCAGCACCAGGTCAACAGATCTTACATGGTAACAATCAAATATTTAATGTAATTATAGCCGGACATGCTGTTGCAATGATTTTCTTCTTAGTTATGCCAGCTTTAATAGGAGGATTCGGTAATTATTACTTACCATTAATGATAGGAGCTAGTGATATGTCATTTGCTCGTTTAAATAATATTTCATTCTGATTATTACCACCTGCTTTAGTATGTTTAGTTACTTCTACTTTAGTAGAATCTGGACCAGGGGTAGGATGGACTGTTTACCCACCTTTATCAGGAATTCAAGCACATAGTGGACCTGCTGTAGATTTAGTAATTTTCTCTTTACATTTAACTAGTATTAGTAGTTTATTAGGAGCAATTAACTTTATTGCTACAGCATTAAATATGAGAACTAATGGTATTTCTTTAGATAAAATGCCTTTATTTGTATGAGCTATATTTATTACAGCTTTCTTATTATTATTCTCATTACCTGTATTATCTGCAGGGGTAACTATGTTATTATTAGACCGTAACTTTAATACTTCATTCTTCGAAGTAGCAGGGGGAGGTGATCCTGTATTATACCAACATTTATTCTGATTCTTCGGTCATCCCGAGGTAAAATTATGCCTCGTAACATTGCTATATGCTGGAACGAATATAAAAATATATAAATACTCCGTTTTTATAAAAACTATAGTAAAAAAGTTATATATATGATTTAATCAGCAGGAAACTTTAATATTATTTAAAGGATCCTCAGAGACTACACGCAATGATATCTCAAAAAATCTTATATCTGTACATACTCCTACTAAATTAAAACCATTAAATAGTAATCAATTAGGATATTATTTAGCTGGATTAATTGATGGAGATGGACATTTTGATAATCAAAAAGGTTATCTAATAATTAGTTATGATAGTAAAGATATATCTGCAGCTTATTGATTAAAATCTCAAATAGGTTATGGATCTGTATCTATCATAAAAAATAAAAATTCTGTTAAATATGTAATTTCTCATTCTGATGGTTTATTAAAAGTATTAGAATTAATAAATCAAAAAATAAAAACTAATAATAAATATAATCAAATTATTAACAATTTGTTAAAAAATAATAAATTGGTAAATTCTAAATTTTATTCAAAGTATGATTCATTTAATAAAGGCGATATTTCTGATTTTAATAATCATTGATTAGCTGGATTTATAGATTCTGATGGTTCTTTACAAATAAAAATTTTAGATAGAATTAATCGAGTTAATTCTGAAATTAGATTAAAATTACAAATAGCTCAAAATGATTTAGAAATTTTAAACCATATAAAATTATATTTATGTAATAGTAATAATATTAAGGATATAAATAATTTAAAAGGATGTTATATAGGAGTTCGTAAACATAGTAATAACATTACAAGTTATTATTTAGAAACTACTTCTTATGCTTTAGCAAAAAGAGTTATTTCATACTTAGATAATTATCACTTAATATCATATAAATATTTAAATTATATATATTTTAGAAAAACATATTTATTAATTCAAGATAAAAAACATTTAACAGAAAAAGGAATTAACAAAATAAAGATTATAAAAAATAAGATGAGATATAAGATATAGTCCCATCAAGAATATAACCAAGTTCTTGTAGAGTTATACTCTAATGATATATTTTAAAGAAATAAAATATATTATAAAGATATTGATATATTATGATTGTACCTGGATTTGGTATTGTTTCACATGTATTAAGTACTTATTCTAAAAAACCAGTATTCGGAGCTCAATCAATGATTTATGCTATGGCCAGTATTGGATTATTAGGATTCTTAGTTTGAAGTCACCATATGTATATTGTAGGATTAGACGTAGATTCTAGAGCTTACTTCACTTCTGCTACTATGATTATTGCTATTCCTACTGGTATTAAAATCTTCAGTTGATTAGCTACATTATATGGAGGTTCAATTAGATTAGCTACACCAATGTTATATGCATTAGCTTTCTTATTCTTATTCACTGTTGGAGGATTATCAGGAGTAGTATTAAGTAACGCTAGTTTAGATGTAGCATTCCATGATACTTATTATGTAGTTGGACACTTCCATTATGTATTATCTATGGGAGCTATCTTCTCATTATTTGCTGGATTCTATTACTGAAGTCCTCAAATGTTAGGATTATACTATAATGAAAGATTAGCACAAATTCAATTCTGATTAATCTTCATCGGAGCTAACATTATTTTCTTCCCTATGCACTTCTTGGGTTAATTTTAGGCCCAAGTAAAATCTCACTATATGCTGGAACATCCTAAAGCTATACTTACTTTATAATTATATTATTTATTATAAAGTGAAAATAGGCTCTTTTTAGAGATATTCTGTACATAGATATACAGAATATATAGATATACAATGGACAATCAGCAGGAAACGTTATAATAATAATAATTCTTATTATTAATTAAATTATAATGGATCCTCAGAGACTACACGTGAGAAATAAATATATTTATTATATTTATTATGATATAGTCCAGTTCATATTGAAAAATATGATTATATATAAAGTATATTCTATTATGAAATTTAATAGTATATATAATATATTATTGCTAAATGGTATGCCTAGACGTATCCCTGATTACCCAGATGCTTTTGCAGGATGAAATTATGTAAGTAGTTTTGGATCAATTATTGCAATGGTATCTTTAGGTTTATTCATTTATATTCTTTATGATCAATTATACTATGGATTAGAAAATAAAGAAAGTAATGCAGTAGTACATCCTAAAGATCCTGATTTTGTTGAGTCAAATACTATCTTCTTATCACAAGATATTAAAACATCTTCTTTAGATTTAGTATTATTCTCACCACCATTAGTACATTCATTCAATATGCCTGCAGTACAAAGTAATTCTAGTATTGCTAGCTAAATATTGATTTAAATTTATTATTTAAATAATTTTATTAGCAAATATTATTGAAATAATTATATTTTAATAATATCCTTTATATTCTTTTATATAAATTTATATAATATTTATTAATCTAGATATTATATAAGAAATTTATATAAATCTTATTTTTAATATAATATATTAAATGATAAGATTGCTTCTCAAAATAAAAATATTATTATATTTTTATTATTGTAAAAATATTTAATTCTAATATAAAATAAATAAATTATTTATGCCTCAATTAGTACCTTTTTACTTCTTAAACCAATTAACTTATGGATTTGCATTAATATTAATTTTATTAGTATTATTTGCACAATACTTCTTACCAAGAATTGTTAGATTATATATTTCTAGATTATTTATTACTAAATTATAATAAATTTTCTAAATTATAAATTTAATACTTATTTGTATTATATATATATATAATTTATATATATATATTCAGAAAAACTTTATTTATTAGTAATAATATTAATATACTTTAATGTTATTAATCTTATTATTAATTACTTTATTAGGATTACATAAATTATAACATAATTACGATGAACTTTATTATAAATTCTCCGTTAGATCAATTTGAAATTAGAACTTTATTAGGTTTTGTTTCACCTTTCTTTGACTTAAGTGCTTTAAACTTTACAATTTTCTCATTATATACAATAATTGTATTATTTGTAATTTTAGGTTTAAACTTATTAACTGATAACCATGGAAAAATTGTAGGATCAAGATGATTTGTAAGCCAAGAGGCTTTATATGATACAATTTTAAATATGGTAAAAAGCCAAATTGGTGGTGTATATGGTGGATTCTACTTCCCATTAATATATACATTATTCATTTTTGTATTTGTAGCTAACTTAATTAGTATGATTCCATACTCATTTGCTTTAGCTTCACATTTAGTATTTATAGTATCATTAAGTATTACTATATGATTAGGTGCTACAATTATAGCTATCTTCTATCATAAATTAGACTTCTTTGGATTCTTTGTACCTGAAGGAACTCCTTTAGTATTAGTACCAGTATTAGTTTTAATTGAATTATTATCATATACTGCTAGAGCTATCTCTTTAGGATTGAGACTTTCTGCTAATGTATTATCTGGACATTTATTATTAAGTATTTTAAGTGGATTGACTTTAACTTTAATGTCAGTATCAGTAATTACATTTGTATTAGGTTTCTTACCTTTAGTAGGTATCTTAGCTATTGTATGTTTAGAATATGCTATCTCTATGATCCAAGCTTATGTATTAAGTGTATTAACAGCTGGTTACTTAAAAGATGCTTTATACTTACATTAAGTATAATTTATTTTTTTTACCTTATTATTATATTCAATACAAAGTTTTAGATAGAAATATCTTCTTTATAATAATTATATTAATTATAATTAAATCAAATCTTATATTCATAAATCATAAATAAAGATATCTTTATTTATTTAATTATATTATAAATATTTATAATATAATTATAAACTATCATTTTATTTATCATAAAAATTGTTAACATTTCACATTTATAATCATAAATTAATAAAATATTTTTTTATACAATAATAATTATATATAAAATAATATATATATTTATAAAATTATCAATATAATATTGATAATAAATTTTTAATTTAACACAACATGTTATTAACATCATTAATACTATTAATTGTATACATTTCATTAATTTCTAAAAATAACTCAAATATTAATAATTCTTCTCAAAATGACAATGAAAAATTATTAAATTTATATAAAAATATTAATAGAATCGGAGTAATATTAACATTATATATGTTATATATTACTATAGATATATTTAACATAGAGAATATTAATTCTGGAATTTCTTTATATAATAATTTATTTAAAATTACAGGATTAAGTACTATTATTTCAATATTAATAATAGGTTTAGTAGGTTTATTATTACTATTAAGTAGTATTAACATAGTAAATCATCCTTTAGTAGACCATGTACATTATAGACATAAAGAATATTTATTATTAATTTTATTTAACTTATTAGGTTTAGTATTATTCCCAATGGTAAATGATTTATTAGCATTATTTGTAATTATAGAATTACAAAGTTATAGTTTATATTTAATTACTACAGTACATAGAGAATCTAATAATTCGACTAAAGCTGGTTTAATGTATTTCTTATTAGGAGGATTAGCTAGTATTTTAATTTTATTAGGTTCAGCTATATTATATTTCATTACTGGTATGACATCATTAGATACAATCTATACAATTTTAGATTATAGTAATTATAGTAGTGCAATTTATTTTGGATTCTTATTTATCGTATTAGGTTTAATATGAAAAATGGGATTAGCTCCATTCCATAATTGATCAATTACTGTATATAATTATAGTCCAACAATTATTACTGCATATATAAGTTTAATGGCTAAATTAAGTATTTTACCTTTTGTTTATAGTATAATTCATAACACAAGTAATCCAGATAATATATATTTAAATACAATTATTGGATTAAGTATATTATTATCTATGATTATAGGTAGTTTAGGAGGATTAAATCAAATTAAAATTAAAGTTTTATTAGCATATAGTGGTGTAATAAATGCAGGTTATTTATTATTAGCATTATTAGTTAATTCTCAAGAAGGATTAGTAGGATTCACAATTTATATTTATCAATATGGATTAACACATATAAATTTATTCTTTATAATTTTATCTGCAAGTTATTATATATTATATAATTCAAATTATGTATCATCTAATAAATCTATATTATTAAGTAGTTATTCACCAATTGAGTATATTAATCAATTAGCAGGATTATTAGTAAATAATAGTTATTTAGCTATGGCCTTAATTATTAGTTTATTCTCATTAATTGGAATTCCTCCATTAATAGGATTTTATGGTAAATTCTATATATTAATAGCTAGTTTAAATAAAGGTTATATTTTATTATCTATAGCATTAATATTATTCAGTGTAGTAACAACAATTTATTATGCTTATATTATTAAAATAGTATCATTCACACCTACAAATAATATTGTAAATATCACTAATGGAAATAAATTATCTAATACTATAACATATATTATTAGTACTATTACATTAATTATATTTGCAAATATATGTCAAATAGATACTTTATTACAAGGGGCTTATATCTTAGCATTAAATAGTTTAGTAATATAATTTATGTATTTATATAACCCTTTAAAAATATATTTAATAGTTGTACCTATTATTGGTTTAGCTTTAGTAGTAGTTAATGTAATTTTAGCTACTAAAGATAGTTATAATGAGAAAACTGGACCATTCGAATGTGGATTCACTTCATTCTCACAATCTAGAACTCCATTCTCTGTAGCTTTCATTTTAGTTGCGATTTTATTCTTACCTTTTGATTTAGAAATTTCTTCTATCTTACCTTATGTTTTAAGTTTATATAATATTGGTTTCTATGGATTATTAGTATTAATTTTATTCTTAGTTATCTTAATTGCAGGATTTACTTATGAAATTAATACTGGTGCTTTAGAAATTAATCGTATTTACCAACATAAAATCACTAGTTTAACTAAAAAATTTTATAAATAGTATTAATATTAATTAATATTATAATAAAAAATATAATTATTCTCTTTAATATTCCTATTTTAATTTATATTTATATTATAATTATAAGTAATAAGCGGTTATAAGTTAATGGTAAACGAGCATCCTTCCAAGTTGTAGATCTGGGTTCGAATCCCAGTAACCGCAATATCTTAAATTTATATATAATAATATATATAAGTAATAATAATAATGTAGTAAAATTTAATATAATTAAGAACATGATGTTGGTTCAGGTTAAACGCTATATAAGGACATGACACATGCAAATCAAACGTTATAATATAAATATTATAATATTTATAATATTTAATAATATTATAATAGTGGTGAACCCGTGAGTATATATTGGAATTATGAACTATTTAAATATAAATATAATTTATATTATATTTATATTGTGGGACTAAATATCCTATAATCAAAGATTATATAATATTTATATAATTGCTAATAGTCTAGCCAATATTGGTTTAGGGTAGTAGGTAAGACAAAAGCTTACCTAGCCAAAGATCCAAAGTCAGTGATAATCGTCATAATGACCACGTTGATTCTGAAACACAGTCAATATCTACAATGATACAGCAGTGGGGAATATTGGGCAATGGTCTAACGACTGACCCAGTTACTTATAAGGGTGAGTATTATAAATGAAATATTTATTTATTTCTTATTAAATTTATTTATTTTTCTAAAAAATTTTATAAATTACAATAATATATTGATTTAAAATAAAACCCCTAGACAGCGAGAATAATGATGTTAGCTGTTTTAAATATTTTTATGAGAATAAAAATATTTAAATTAATCATATAAAGTCTTAACCAAAATTTGTGCCAGCAGCTGCGGTAAAACAATGGAGGCAAGCGTTAACCATAATGGCTTAAAGGGTCCGTAGTATGATCTTTATATAATAATTTTATTATTATAAAAAAAGATTAGAGTTATATTGAAAGTTTATAGAATTATAACAGGAAGGATGAAATCATAATGATAGTTATAAGACTGCTAAATTCGAAAGATATATACTTAATATAACTGACATTGAGGGACGAAGGCTAGAGTAGCGATGTGGATTCGATACCCAAGTAGTTCTAGCTGTAAACTATGAACACTTTAACATAAATTTTGTTATGCGTGAAAACTAAGTGTTCCGCCTGAAGAGTACGTTCGCAAGGATGAAACTCAAGACAATAGACGGTTACAGCCTTCAGCAGTGGAGCATGTTGTTTAATACGATAATCCCCGTCAAACCTTACCATACCTTGAATATATCTTTATTAACTTAACTTCTTAAGTAGGATATACAGGTGTTACATCGTTGTCTTCAGTTCGTGTTGCAAAATATTAGGTTAAGTCCATAAACGAACATAACTCTCATCTTTAGATTATCTCTTTTAGAAATAAATCTAAAGAAATACTTTACTTAAAATTTTAGTTAAGAGAACAAAGACAAATCCTGATGACCCTTATGGTATGGGCTACAGACGTGCTACTGAAAACTAAGTACAAAATTAAGCTAAATTGAATCAATAAGATTTCGCTAAAAATATAATGCTTAGTAATACTTATTATATTTGTATAATAATTATTATAGTTGGATTAATATCTGTAACTCGATATTATGAAATAGGAATTGCTAGTAATCGTATATCAGACATGATACGGTGAATTTATTATCTGTTTCGCACTAACCACTCATCATACAACAAAATAAATTCCCATCGGAAGTTCTATTATAATATACAAATATAATAATAATTTATTATTATTATATTATATATTATACATTATTATTAAGAGGTAATTTAGATTGCTGTAAAGTTGAAATAAGGTCGTGGTAGGGGAACCTGCTGCGGATTGATTAATTGCTTTAATATTCTATTCATTTTTATATTATTAAATAATATATATATATATTATTAATATTTTATTATTTAATAATACACTTTTCAAAATATAATTATAATAAAATATAAAATTTATCTTCTATTAGATAATTATTTTATTACTAAAAAAATAATAATTAAATTATTATATAAGAATATAGTTTAATGGTAAAACTGTTGACTTCAAATCAATCATTGGGAGTTCAAGTCTCTCTATTCTTGAATCTAATTATATTCATATAAATCTCTATATATATATTATATATATATAAATTTATAATTATATAAATTAAATAATAATTATTATATTCATGATTAAATAATTTAACAAATATTACACAATGAGTATCACATTAATACTATTTATTATAGGTCTTTTAGGATTTGTATTGAATAAAAAAACATTAATATTATTATTCATTAGTATAGAAATTATGTTATTAGCTATTACATTATTAATTTTACAAGGTAGTGTATTAATGGACGACGTAACAGGTTTATTATATGGAATAATAATTCTAATATTAGCCGGAGCTGAATCAGCTATTGGTTTATCAATATTAGTAGCCTACTATAAATTAAGAGGATCTTTATCTTTAGATATTTAATTACTTAAATATATGTTATTAGTTACATTAATTAGCCCATTAATTGGGAGTTTAATCAGTGGATTCTATGGAAGATATTTAGGTCCTAATTATAGTAAAACTATTGTTACATTCTCAATATTTATTTCTATGATTGCATCATATATTATTTATGTAGATGTAATTTTTAATGATCAAGAAATTTCATTAAATTTCTTACCATGAATTAACATAGAATATTTAGAAATAGATTGAGCTTTTAATATTGATAAATTATCTGGAAGTATGTTAATTCCAGTTACTACTATCTCTTTCTTTGTTCATATATTTGCTTGTAGTTATATGTCTTCTGATCCTCATCAACCTCGTTTCTTCTCTTATTTATCTTTATTCACTTTCTTCATGTTAATTTTAGTTACTGGAGATAGTTATTTAACTATGTTTATTGGTTGAGAATTTGTTGGAGTTACTTCTTATTTATTAATCTCTTTCTGATTTACTCGTATTACTGCGATGAAATCTGCTTTATCAGCTGTATTATTAAATAGAATGGGAGATACTTTATTTATGTTAGGTATGTTAATCTTAATTTCTACATTTGGTGCTTTAAACTTTGCAAGTGTATTTAGTTTAGCTCCTTATATTAATACAGATATATTAAATATGATTATGTTGTGTTTCTTAATTGCTACTACTGCTAAAAGTGCACAATTTGGTTTACATAATTGATTGCTAATGGCGATGGAAGGACCTACTCCTGTTTCTTCATTATTACATGCTGCTACTATGGTTACTGCGGGGGTATATTTATTAATGAGATCTTCTCCTATATTAGAATTTAGTCCTACTATTTTATTAGCTTGTCTTTGATTAGGGGCAATTACTACTAGTGTAGCAGGTTTAATTGCTATAGTATCAAACGATATTAAAAGAGTTATTGCTTTATCTACAATGAGTCAAATTGGAATGATGGTTATTGCTGTAGGAATTTCTGCTTATAACTTAGCTTTATTCCATTTAGTATGTCATAGTGTATTCAAAGCTTTATTATTTATGTCAGCAGGTGCTATTATACACTCTGTAATTAGTGAATCTCAAGATTTAAGAACTTATGGAGGATTCTTACCATTCTTACCTTTAACATATACTTGTTTATTAGTTGCTTCTTTATCATTAATGGCAATTCCTAGTTTAACTGGATTCTATTCTAAAGATATTATTCTTGAATCTTTAGTTGGTACTTATGAAATCTCTGGATTTATTGTTTATTGATTAGCTTTATTATCTGCAACTTTAACTTCCTTATATAGTATGCGTATCTTATATTTAACTTTCTTCAATACTCCTAATAGTTCTAAATATGCTTATTTAAATCTACATGAAATGGATTATATTATGGTAGTTCCTATGGTTATTTTAACTATTGGATCTATCTTTGTAGGTTATATTACTAGAGATATTTATTTAGGTATGGGTAGTCCATTTAACGCTATATTTATTCATCCTAATAATTTACATTTAATTGAAACTGAATTTGGTTTAAATTCTATATTTAAAGTATTACCTTTAATTGCTGGATTAGGAGGAAGTTTCATTTTATTATATATATACGAATTTAATTATCAATTAATTTATGTATATAATAATAAATTCTTAAGTAAAGTTTATTTATATTTAAACCAAAAAGCATTTACTGATCAATTATTAAATAATGTTATTATTAGAAGTGGATTATCAGTAGCTGGAGTATTAAATCATCATATTGATAAAGGATTACTTAAAGTATTTGGTCCTAATGGATTATGAACATTAAGTAATTTTGTATCTAGCAAATTAATTACATTAAGTAATGCATCTTTATATACATATGCTATATATTTAGTAACAGGAATTTTAGTAACATTAATTATTATTAATGGAAATATATCATTCTCTTTATTATTAATTTTATTTATAGCTTTATTATCTTAAGTAAAAAAAATAATGTTTCTTTTTTATCTAAGTATATAATTTTTATATATTTCATAAATTCATATTCTTTTATTATTACAATTAATGATTATTATAATATAATTACTATATTATAGCTATATATAAGTAATATATATAAATTATATAATTATAAAATATATGAAAATTATATGATTTATACCATAATAAATAATTTATTATAAGGTTCATAATTCAAAGGTTAGAATGTAATGTTGATAACGTTAAAATACTGGTTCGAGTCCAGTTGAACCTATATTTATATATTATAAATAATAATATATATAGAATATATTATATTAATATTATAGGACAAATGACCGAGTGGCTTATGGTGTAATATTTGAGCTATTATGTATTTTTATTAATACCGGGAGTTCGAATCTCCCTTTGTCCGTATATTATAATATAAAATATATTTATACATATTATTAAGAATTATAGCTTAATCGGTAAAGCATACCACTCATAATGGTCGTATCAGAGATCGAAACTCTGTAATTCTAATATAAATATAATATTATTTTCTAATTATTATTTATTTATATAAGGTAGATATAGCTTAATGGTAAAGCCGATTCTTGTGGCGGATCTCATCTGCGTTCAATTCGCAGTATTTACCCTTTATAAAAATATTTATTTATTTATTTTTTTTTTATAAATATTTTTATTTTTAACTTATATAGTTCAATGGTTAGAACACTGATCTCATATGTCAGTAATGATAGGTTCAACTCCTTCTATAGGTATCTAAATAAATTTTCTTAATTATATAATTATAATTAAAATAAAATAATATAATATATATTATAGATTCTAGAAATAAATATACATAAAAAATATATCTATCTGTAATATATAAGTAATATATATATTTATATATATTATATATATAAATCGCCTTTATAGCTTAATGGTAGAGCAATAAATTGAAGCTTTATGAGTCTAGGTTCAATTCCTTGTAAGGGCATAAAAATTAATATATATAAATTTATAATATATTCTATTATATTTATTAAAAAGATAATATACAATCTTTACTATCCTAAGGGAACATAGTTTAACGGCAAAACCATTATCTTTTAAGTAATTCTATGGTGGTTCGAATCCACCTGTTCTCAATAATAATTATTAAACATTAATATAATATTTAATAATTATTATCTAAAATAACTGTGATTATGGCGAAACGGTAGACGCGGTTCTTTTAGGTAGAATTTTAAATTTTTAAGTATGAGTTCAAATCTCATTAATCACATATTATTATAATTTATCATTTTAATATAATTAATATATTAATTATATTAATTAGGGATAACCATAGATAAACAAAAAAGATTTATTTATTTAAATCTTTAATAAAGTTAACAAATATAATTCTTAAAATATTAATATTTTAAGAATTAAAATAATTTTTCTCATTTTATGTCAATTAAATTATTATTTTTAACTAATTTAATAGGACTAATATTAATTTTAGGTATTCATAATGTTAAATTAATATTAAGTTCTAATAAATTTATAATTAGACAAATATCATTATCAATTAGTATTATTACTTTCTATATATGTATTTACTTATGATATTCATATAATAGTAATATATTAGGTTTCCAATCATTAACAAATATTTTAAATATCAACTGAGGATTAGATGGTATTTCATTAGTATTAATAGTATTAACAGGATTTTTAGGTCCAATAGCATTATTATCAAACTGAAATATAAATATTAATAATAAATCAAATCAAAAAGATGTAATGTATGTATCATTAATATTATCTTTAGTATTTTTAATGATTTTAAATTTCTTATGTTTAGATATGATATCATTCTATATTTTATTCGAAAGTACATTAGCTCCATTATTCTTATTAATAGGAATTTATGGTGCTAGTAATAAAGAAAAAGCTGCTTATTATGCATTAGTATATACTTTAGCAAGTTCATTATTTATGTTATTATCTATAGCTATTTATACATATATTTTAAATACTACAGATTATTTAAGTATAAACTCTATTATTTTATCTATTGATTTACAATGTATAATATGATTAGGAATTTCAGTAGGTATAGCTGTAAAAACTCCAGTAATGCCATTACATACTTGATTACCAGTAGTACATTCTGAGTCTCCATTAGGAGGATCTATATTATTAGCTGGAGTAATTTTAAAATTAGCTATTTATGGTATCTTAAGATTATTAATTCCTAATTTAACTGAAGCTACAATTTTATATATTCCTGCAGTTTATGTAGTAGCTATATTAACTATTATTTATACTAGTTTAATTACTTTAAGACAAACTGATCTTAAAGTTATTATTGCATATAGTTCAATTAGTCATTTAGGAGTATGTATATTAGGAGTATTTGCAAATAATATTATTGGTATTGAAGGTAGTTTATTATTATCTATTGCTCATGGATTTGTATCTCCTGCCTTATTTATTGCAGTAGGAGGTATATTATATGATAGATATCATAATAGATTATTATATTACTATCAAGGATTATCTACATATATGCCTATTTTCTCTATATATTTAATCTTCTTCAGTTTCTGTAATGTAGGAACTCCATTATCTATTAATTTCTTAGGAGAATTATTATCTTTTGCAGGAGCTTTCCAAAATCATCCAGTATTAACTGCTATTGGAACAATTTCTGTTTTATTAAGTGCTAGTTATCAAATGAAATTAACTAATAGATTAACCGGAGGAAGTAAATCTCCATATTTAAGTATTACTAAAGATTTAACTAATAGAGAAATCTTCTTAATGAATTATTTATTAATCCCTACTTTATTCTTAGGATTATACCCTACTCCTTTAACTAATTTATTAAATATTTCATGTTCTTCAGTTTTATATCATATTGTATAATTATAAAAATTATATAATAAATATTAACATTTAAGAATTTATTATTGATTAATAATAAACAATTTTATATTCATCATTTAACCTTTAATATATAAAAATTCATATATATAAATATATAAGTATATAACCAACCTAATTCTTATATAATTATTAATTTATAATTATATAATCATAAATTTTCAAAGATATATTATATCTTAATATAATAAATTTATATTAATATATAAATTTATTATTTACTTACTATTTAACAAAAATAATTATTAAATTAAATTTAATATTATAAGAATATATTAATAAAACATATAATAATAAATATATAAAATCTATATATATTTATAAATAAACTTAATTTAAAACATGGCAATACGTAAATCTAACGTTTATTTAACATTAGTTAACAGTTATATGATTGATTCACCTCAACCATCATCTATTAACTATTGATGAAATTTAGGAAGTCTATTAGGATTATGTTTAGTAATTCAAATAGCAACAGGAATTTTCTTAGCAATGCATTATTCTTCAAATATTGAGTTAGCTTTCAGTTCAGTTGAGCATATTATGCGTGACGTAAATGGAGGTTGATTAATTAGATATATGCATGCTAATGGAGCTTCATTCTTCTTCATTTGTATGTACTTACATATAGGTAAAGCTATTTACTATGGAAGTTATAAATCACCAAGAGTATTATTATGAAGTATAGGAGTAATTATATTCGTAGCTACTATTGTAACTGCCTTCTTGGGATATTGTTTAGTATATGGGCAAATGTCACATTGAGGAGCTACAGTTATTACTAATTTATTAAGTGCTATTCCATTTATTGGAAATGACTTAGTACCATTTATCTGAGGAGGTTTCTCAGTAAGTAACCCTACAATACAAAGATTCTTTGCTTTACATTACTTATTACCTTTCATCTTAGCTGCTTTAGTATTAATGCATTTCATGGCATTACATATTCATGGTTCATCAAACCCATTAGGAATCACAGGTAATATAGATAGAGTACCAATGCATCCTTATTTTATCTTTAAAGATTTAATTACTGTATTTATCTTCTTAATTGTATTCTCATTATTTGTATTCTTCTCACCTAATACATTAGGTCATGCTGATAACTATATTCCAGGTAATCCTTTAGTTACTCCTGCATCTATTGTACCAGAGTGATATTTATTACCTTTCTATGCAATTTTACGTTCTATTCCTGATAAATTAGGAGGAGTAATTGCAATGTTAGGTGCTATCTTAATCTTATTAATTTTACCTATTACTGATCGTAGTATAGTTAGAGGTAACTCATTCAAAGTTATATCTAAATTCTTCTTCTTCTTATTTATATTTAACTTTATTTTATTAGGTCATATTGGAGAATTACATGTAGAAGTACCATTTATTCAATTAGGATTAAATGCCACTATCTTATACTTCTCTTATTTCTTAGTAATCGTACCTGTAATTTCTACATTAGAAAACGTATTATTCTATATAGCAAGAAATAACCCTACAAATAAATAATTAATCCTAATTATTTATTTAATCTTAATATTCATTTATATAAATATAAGTAATAATAATAATAATCATAAACATATTACAAATAATAATAATAAATTAATATAAAAAATATTTATTATAATTAAATTCTATTTAACAGATATAAATAAATCTATTCAAAAACAAATTATTAAAAATGTTATTAAACTTAATTTTTAATTCATTTTCACCTGTTTTAAACGATGTACCTACACCTTGAGGTGTTTACTTCCAAAACAGTGCAACTCCTAACCAAGAAGGAATTATCGAGTTACATGATAATATTATGTTCTATTTAGTATTAATTTTAGGATTAGTATCATGAATTTTATATACAAGTGTTCGTACATTCTCAGCTAACCCTATTGCTTATAAATATGTAAAACATGGTCAAACAATAGAAATTATTTGAACAATTTTACCTGCTTTAGTATTATTAGTAATTGCTTTCCCTAGTTTCATCTTATTATATTTATGTGATGAAGTAATTTCACCAGCTATGACAATTAAAGCTATGGGATTACAATGATACTGAAAATATGAGTATAGTGATTTCATCAATGATAGTGGAGAAACAGTAGAATACGAATCATACTTAATTCCTGAAGATATGTTAGAAGATGGACAATTAAGAATGTTAGATACTGATACATCTATCGTATGTCCAGTAGATACACATATAAGATTCATTGTTACATCAGCTGATGTATTACATGATTTCTGTGTACCTAGTTTAGGATTAAAAATAGATGCTGCACCTGGTCGTTTAAACCAAGTATCAGCTTTAATTCAAAGAACTGGAGTATTCTATGGACAATGTTCTGAATTATGTGGAGTAGCTCATTCAGCTATGCCTATTAAAATAGAAGCAGTTACATTACCTGAATTCTTAGAATGATTAAATGATCAATAATTAAATAATTATTAATTATTTATACCTTTATATTCCCATTTATATAAATTATTAATAAATTATATACTACAAAATATATAATTAATGTCTTATTTTCAATTACTAATTTACTATTTATTTTAATATAAGTAAATAATTTAACATAATAATAGTAATATTATTATTTATCTAAATAAATAGTTATATTAGCTCAATTGGCTAGAGCATTCGTTTTGTAATCGAAAGGTTTGGGGTTCGACTCCCTAATATAACAATCAGATATAAAACATATGATCTTATCGTCTAATGGTTATGACATCTCTTCTTCATAGAGAAAGTACCGGTTCGATCCCGGTTGAGATTATTAATTTCTTTTTTTTTTTATCTAATCCCTTACTTATATTATTAAAAATATGAATATTAAAAATTAATAATTAACTATTTATAGTTAATTAAGTAAATGAATCCATTAAGGATTATGATCCTCATCAATACATTACAATATATAAGAATAATCAAATAACATCTAAAACATGTAAATATAAAACAGTAGTTTCAAATCCTACATGATGATTAGTAGTAAATTGATAATTACGTAATCTTCAATAACAAACCCCTAACATTACAATTAACATTACCATATGGAAGAAATGTAATCCAGTACCACTGAAGAATACAGAACCAAAGATACCATCAGAAATAGTAAATGCAGCATTAGTATATTCTACTACTTGACATAATACAAATATTACAATTAATCAGAAAGTTAAACCTAATCCTAATAAAGCATTTTTACGGCTTCCTTGTAATAAAGCATGATGACAATAAGTAATAGTAGCTCCACTAGCTAATAAAATAATAGTATTTAATAAAGGTAACTCAGTAGGTCCAATAGCTTCTATTCCTACTGGAGGTCATACTCCACCTAATTCAATATTAGGAGACATAGCACTATGGAAGTATGCTCAGAAGATACCTGCGAAAATTAAAATTTCTGATATTACAAATAAGATGAATCCTAAATTAATACCTTTTCTTACTGCAATAGTATGATCTCCTAAATATGTAGCTTCAGCAATAATATCTCTGAATCATAAAGTCATACTAGCTAATAAAACAATAATACTTAAACTTAATACATAAAAATTACCAATATATCCATGCATTGTAAATGCTAATGATAATGCTAATGATAATAAAGCAAATGATACAATAATAGGTCATGGAGAAGGTTGTACTAAATGAAAGGGAAATAATTGAAATTGACTTCTAACGTTTTTTGTCATTTTTATTTAATTTTGATTTTTTTTATTCTTTTTATAATAAATTAAATTAAAAAATAAATTTAAGAATTTATCCTTTTGATTATTTCTAAAAATATTATTATCTAAATATTTTCATAATTATTTTTTTTATCTTACTTATAACCTTATATTAATTTATTAAAAATATCAAAAATTTTGATATTAAACATAATTAGCTTTACTTACAAAGTTAAATTTACCATACTTAGTAGTACTATTACTATGACTAATTGATATATTATCAGGACGAGAATTTAATTTATACTGACTATTTAAAACATTATAATTATAAACTTTATTATGGAATGTACCTTTAAATACTTTTACTTTTTCAGCTCTAGATATAGGAGATAATTTTACAGATCTTCCTTTATACATAAATTGTACTCCTCCTAAATATTTAAATACTAAAAATAATTTTAACATATCTTTAAAATTACTTTGATTTTTATAAATATTTGTAATATCTAAATTATCAAAAGAATTTTCACTATAATTTAAAATATTTTTTAATTTATCATCTAATAAATTATTTAAGTTTATATTATAATCAATAATTCTATTATCATTATAGAAATTAGGAATAATCCGATTTAAATTTCTTAAAATATTAAATTTAATATAAGAAGGATTTAATTTAGTTTGTTTATTAATATATTGAGTCATAATATCATTATCACTACTAATATATTTTAATTTAGTAGGTTTAAATACCACTTCTTTTTTATAATAATGTTCTAATACCATAGCTAAATTATCAAAAGAATTATGATTAATTAAATTATTCATTAATTTATTAATACTAGGTACATAATATTTTTTCCATAATTTTTGAACATTCATATTTTTA
>JASTVC010000129.1:0-20658 GCA_031125765.1 Saccharomycopsis amapae
GCAATGGTATGAACTATTTTTCTTAGATGGTATGAATAAATCCCGCTGCAGTGGTACGAAAAATACCGGGGGTCGGTATGAATTATTTTTTGCCACTGGTATGAACATTTCCGGTGGCTGGTACAAATAAAAAATGAAAGCACTGTACATAGCTATAATAGTGGTTTAGTGATCATGGAAGTCTCTGGCAGCAATGGGCACTAATTCAGGAGCAACAATCCAACACAATAGACAATAATAATATCGATATACCCCCTCGGAGAGAGAGAGATAGAGAGAGAGAGAGAGAGAGAGAGAGAGAGAGAGAGTGTGTGTGTGTGTGTGTGTGTGTGTGTGTGTGTGAAAAATAGGCTCCATTCCCTCAATATGAGTGTACCACAGTAGTGGTAGGTCCAGACAGATGAACTGGATTGCAGACTGAAAATATATTGGGTTCTTTCCACGATATATTCCACTAAGAGGCATTATAAGAAAAAGTATAAATAACACCAACAGAAATAATCTTTAAATTATTGATATTTATTTGGCCATGACTCACTATTTGTGGAGGGAACCACTAACCCATGACTTGCACGTAGAGTACCTGCTATTCCTCAGAAGTAATATACCGCAGAAGTGGTATGTATGATAAAATTAATTTAGTATATGATCGTTTAATTTACATCTTCTCCATAATGAGTAGTTGAAAGATAGCGATAATTAGAACTTTGACATGTTATTATACTTTGGTAGCCAGATGCTGTACTGATGACCCATTATAACTAGTGGGAGCTCAGGTTAGTTGTGCATGGTTGTTAATAATAGAGAATATGAGCTAGTATTGTAGATCAAAAGAAAACATTAGCTGGATTATTATTGAAATTATCTTTATTTTTGCGTTCAAATGCCTCATTATACTCAATTATTATTTTATAGACTTCTTGTTATATTAACTTGATTTTTTATTAAAATAATATATAAGGGATAAGCAGTTTAGTAGCTCTTTAAATAGATAATGAATATTAGAATAGTAGTGATAAGATAAGGATATGAGATAAGGAATAAGCTGGAATAAGTTCGGGAATAAGATAAGAGATCAGGAGATGAATATATTCAGAATAGATCTGATAAGAAGTAAATGTTTAGGTAATGAATGAACAATACTGGTGGAATATGTTACACTTCTATTAATATAAAATTCTGGTATAATGAATTTCCGCAGCAAAATGAATACATATGAGCCGCAGTTACTAGCTATCTTATACATATATGATGATCAAGCAGACCGCAGAGATTGTATACCAAAAGGTTGGAGATCTTACCACAAATAGCGGAAAGATGTCCTAATCTTATCAATCACATAATAAAGAAATCATCGATTCTTGTATAGACTTCATAAACTACTTCACTATAATATATATACATAGTGGATCATCTTGCCTTATACAAGTTTTGAAGAGCAGCTTGATCCTTTGAAAATCCCAAGGTTCATCTCACGGTCACTTTTTTGAACATTCAAAAATATCAGCGAAATGTTGACAAGTGAAGATAGTCAAAATAAATTAACAAATGCTCCTTACCAAACTAGGAGTAGCAAAATTCTTTAAAGCACCTTTGACATATCTTTGGAACATTGAATGTATCTGGATTGATTTTGCCATTCAATCCTAGACTTCTTCTATCAAATTCCCTTTTCAACGTAGCACAAGCTACGCATTTATCATAATAGGGTATATATGAGGAATTCCCATATGTCACCATGTTTACTCCATTTATTAGCATACCGGCGACCTCTTCAGAACTATATGAAAGTTTAAATGTTGAAATATTTGATTGGAATGAATACGGTGAGTTTGGGAAATAAACAATTAACGGCGGGAGCCACCAGTTGCTACTATGGTTATTATGCAGATCCCTTTGGAAGGTAAAATTTTTTCTCTCAGGATAATCTTGCAAGCGACATCCCATAAAGCTAGGCATTTTGTTCAAGCCTTTAGAAACTAATTCACTCGATGAAGGAACTTTCGGGAAAACACTATGATAATATACTTTTGATTCTGGAGAGCGTTTATATGCAAAAGCTGGCATATTGGCATTTTTAGTATATCTATCAAAAGTGGCTTTTAAAGATGTACCGTTCGGAAAGCCTCTCATGTCTGAAGTTGAATCTATTGCAAAAATTATATCCACGTCCCTTGCTTCCTGTAAATATGGATAAAAGGGAATATTCTGTCTGTCTTCACCGCCATCAACCATGAAAAGATGAGGAGATTTTACAAAATCTTCATCAGGATTGGAGCCAGTGAATCCATAAAATGGATTGGGAGCCAAAATAGCATAATCAGGATGATTCTTGGAAAACCTTTCAGAGTTCTTACCCAAGCCAAAAGTATACAAAATAACGTTCATAGCCATAGATGTTTTCTTTTTTGCAGAGGAGATTGCTTGCCATACATAAATCAAAACGTTATTAAAGAGGGAAGAGGAGGTGGCAGTGATGAAGCCAATATTATCAAACCCAGAGACACAAAGTGGTTGATTTTCCTGATTGTAAAACACTGGTGATCCGTTAAACACTGGTGATCCAAGATATTCAATATCAACAAAGGCATTCAAGTAGTAATCCCAAGATCCGAATTCAAAGGGAGTGAATTCAAAAATCTGTGAACTCTGATTGGTTGCAATAACATCAGGCCATCTTGAATTACTTAAAATTATAGGCAATGGCATTTCATAAGATTTGAAAGATTCCAATCTTTTAGTGGATGAGTAAGTCAAAGGTATTTCCGAAGAAATATTAGGCGGTCGGCCCGATGAAGATGAATATAGTCTTTTAGCCAATGCTATGGCCAAATAATCAGTAAAAGTTATGCCAAATCCAGCCAGCTTTTTCATTATTACTTGTGAATGTAGATTCTGGTAAAAGCTGGATATAGTGGCCCAAGTCACCTTGTCTTTGTTGAAGAGTTCAGGACTGCCAAAATATTTATTCCTCAATGAAGTTTGATTTGGCAAAGACTTTATTCCTTTATTAGATGGCAAGAAAGCTTTGGAAAAGTTAGATAATGTCGCATTGCAGCCTTGGACATCAAATTCACTGCAATGAAAATTGTTACTCATGAATGATAAATCAATCTTTTCATGATTCTTATATTCTAGCACCCCTTGATGAGTATGATCCCCGTCATTATCCTCACTCAATTTCCCAAACTTTTTGATAACGCTTTCGAGTTTATCATTGATAAACCCTGCAATTTTTCTTTTAATCAATGCTTTTTCATAATGATGATTGTGTTCAATACTTAGTTCTCTTTTTGCAAATTTCGGGCCACCTCTATTATTGAATGCTTCCTGTTCAGCAGCAAAATCAATATGTGGAATACCTTCAAGCAAAGGTCTATCAAACTTCCAACAATTCGGACTATTCCATAAAAGATAAATTGGTTTGAAATCATGAGCAACCACAGATGATACCAACCAACTTCCACCAGATACTCCTGAAATGTACGTTGATGCCTGCAAAATCCCGCCAAGATGACCAGCCTTTGTCGAATTAGGGGTTCGAGAATCAAACGCCATCAATGCTCCGGCACCATTAAACATTGACCTGTAGCCACCACCACTAACAGAGATAGCAATGGTGACATTCTTTGTGAGGGTTTGATAAAAGCTATTGACATCAAAGTCCTCACCCAAATTAGCGTTAGTAATAAAGTTCTTATGAGCTTCACCTGTGATTCTTTGCCTATTACTGATATATTTCTGTTCTTGAACGTTGAGATATTGCTGTTTTATTGGTTAGCATTATCGATGAACCAATCACCCTTTCTTTATGACTTTGAGCAAAAACAAAAGTCCAATACCCACATTTGCCACTCTTACTAATGGCCTGGAAGGGCATACCACTGAGTAAGGGGAATAGATATGATGTTCCAGCCCTACTTTCAGTGGTTGTTTGAATGAGGGACTGACTGCTTGACATATTGATATAAAAAGGTAAACCACCAGGAAAACTAAATTGCTCTTGAATTTATAAGACCACATTTGGAAGGATATCTTAGGGGGGACAAGTGTCCTGTATATATGTCCAAAGAAAGAATACAAATAAGTGGGAACAATAATATGGTCCGAAATATGCCACAAAAACAAAATTGGCCGATGCCATCCTCACAAATCAGAACGACAGAAAAACACGCATGCATCGCCAACCAGCAAGAAATGACACCAGCATTCCCAGTCCCATACAATCAGATCAAATGCTAATACTAATCATTATTATTAACTGGTAGTAGAGGCTATTGTTGAAAGAAGGATGCCGTCCTTCATTCTAAAGCAAAAAAAAAAAATTATTGTTGTAAGTGCCTATAGCAATTTTCTGTTAAAAAAATAAAGGAGAAACACAAAAGAAAAATATCCCCCAATTTGACTGTTTACGTGTATCGAAAGATCATCGAAGGAGAAACCATAATTATGAAACTACACACTTTAATATTTGCTCTTGCCTTGAAACTTACACAGAGTTTGGCTATATCTCAAGAAGAGGCTGCAAAGATAGGAACGGACCTTAAACAAAGACCTCCTTCTGGGGTTTCATGGGAAGAGTGGCATATGAAGTCAGAGCATGGATTAGATGATTATGATGCCGACTCGGTATTCCAGTTACATCTTTCATCCAAAAAGGACGCTCTTACAAGAAAAGATATACTTAATATGTATGGATTATTGAGAACAGAGGTTGTGGGTAGTGGTGACGGAATGGGTAGTCATGATGAAAGTGAAGGTATTACTGATGCTACCAAGGAAGAGATCATCGATAAGGTTTTGAGTATGTGTGATTATAATAAGGATGGGGAGATTACTTTGGATGAGTGGAGAAGATTTTCAAACAATGGTGGTAAACTTCCTGATATGGGTGTTGGTGTTGGTCATCATGGTGACTTTGAGTATGAATACGAAATCCATCATTGGTTGGAGCACCATTCCGAAGATGATCCAGACGTGAAAATACAACATAAAGAAGACATTGAACATGAGCTATTACATCATGAACATGAAATTGAACACGAGGATGGTACTGAAGATGGGCGCCCAAAGAATTTTGTCAAGACATCTGCCCAAGAATTGAATGCTCAAATCATTCTTGCTAACATTCCTTCAAAGTATCGTGCATATTGAGTAATAATGCTTTATACACATATCCTATACTTCATGGTTTCATTATTTCTTTCTGCCCTATCCTCTTTGCTTTTCTCTAGGCTAGTTCTATAAATTTTTGCAATGCCCTATGAATGAATCTACACGATTTTTATTTATCTAAACAGTAGAATTACCGGTTTTATCAATTAATAACTAATAAACATTAATATTAGAAAATAACATTAATAATAATAAAATAAATACGGCAGCCGAGAAGAATATTAGAGAGAAAAAAATATTATGTCAGACCACAACTTCAAAAGCTAATGAGGATGTTGGTCAGCACCTTTATTAGCTAAAGTATCCGCCATCTCATTCCCACGTATACCTTTATGCCCAGGGACGTATGAAATCTTGATGTTTCCCTCACTGTTGATCTCTTTGATATTGCTGATAATTGGTTTAATCAAATCAGAGTTGGCCACTGGTGTACCTGTGCTGGTCTTCCACCCATTTTGCTCCCATTTATCCTTCCATTCGGTGACCGCCTTTTTTGTGTATTGAGAGTCTGTATGAACATTGTACAGGCTACCATTACCAGCGCGGATATCATCTAAAATTGATTCCGTGGCGTGTCTAAGAGCCTGCAACTCAGCACGTTGATTAGTCTGAACCGGTCCTTTGAGGGGCGCATGATAGTTTTTGGGATCATTATCATTCCAATACACACCATAGCCTGCTTTGGCATTTGCCTTGCCATTATTTCTCGATGATCCATCAACGTAAACATCCTTTGTGACTTTGCTGGTACCTTTACGGCTGGAGTAAGAGGAGCTAGCAGCACTATACCCAACACTACTCGATTCTGTGTAACGATTCGCAGAAGAAGAAGTTTTTGTCGTAGCTTCTCTGGTGTTATTAGAGTAATAGCTACTGCTACCAGATCCATAGCCACACGAACCATAACTGTTTGATCCATAGCTGGATATGTAACCAGTTGAACCCCTACTACCTGATCCATAGTTACTGGATCCTCCTCCACTGTTTGAGCTCACAAAACTTCTCGCCTCTGCTTCGGTATTGAACGATTTGTAAACTGCATTTGAATAACCGTGAACCTGTTCTTTGGCAGACCCCCAGTCATTGAAAACCCCATTGCTACGCCCATTGGCAATGGCATAATACTTTTTTCCCATAGATATAATTCTTTTCAATTTGTTGCTGTGCCTGTGTCTTATCAGTGTAAAATTGCAGTTTAGGGAGCTCATCATGGGTTCATACACTCATCACCTTCAGTGTGGCAGTGCATCATAACCTAATATGTCGGCGTAAACAGTCACATGATCAAGGTTATATGTAACTGGTACCTTTCGTAATAGAACTAGACCGGGTAGCTAACTGAATCGAATCACTCAAGATACTGTATTCAAGTTATAACTGTATATACCTTTCGGGGTCAAGATAATAAGGACAAGTTCTATCGATAAGATAAAAGGAACAAATAATAAATATAATTAAGGTTAAATTCGATGTCCTCTCCATCTATCTAAAGGGAAGAAAGTAAATAAAGTAATAATGAAATACATATAAAAATGAAGGTTATGGGCACGAGGCTTCATTAACTGCGTTTAGCAAATGTGTGTTAGCACATATACTGCCCAAAGAGGCCCGAGAAGTTATAAGACTTGATATACATGAATGGGTTTATGTTCTTTATGTCCGAGTCTTAGATTGTGCTCCCGCTACATATCATTCAACCTAACAAGAAACCTCAAACTTTTTGAGGATGGCAGAATGGTCAGGTACTCACCTGTATTAATTACGAACAGTAACTGTTATCTACCAAGCCCTTATTTTAACTTGGACAATCCAAAGTAGGCCACATCAAATACCGCTCACCAAGAATATTTTTTCAAGAAGCCTGTTTCTTATCTGGAATAATTTTCTCGGATTCCATTAATTTATGATAGTGTCACTCAAAAAAAAAGAACTTTATTCTTTGAAAAATTCGGGCTTGAAAAATAGAAAAAAATAGCATACTTTTCAACTACACACGATCCTCTCCAATTTAATTTGAAAGTCATCCAAATCATAATTGTAATGAATCACTTTCCGCTTTGGGGGCTCGGTGTCTAGGGAGTCATTGACAATTTTTTCTTCTTCCACCATCGCTTTGATCATCACACATTTTATGCCAAGTATACGCTCTATCACCATGGTATTAACCTCTATGTCAGTTTGATCTAATACAAAAATATGGGTAATGAAGTCAGAGAAAGATAGTGGAGGTAAGTCTTTGGATTGATAGAAATATTCACTCTTTAGTAATATCAATTTTACCAATGATGATAATAACAGCGCAGATACACCAACCGGATCAATACCATGTTTATTCAATAAATTCAGTACCATGACATAATTTTCCTTGGTAATAGGTGGCGACGGAACATCCAATTGAGAGGTTACTTTCAAACTGTACAAAAGGGAATTGATTGTTTTGCCAATGAAATCTAAGGAGTTAAATCCACCAGTTTCACGATCACTATTACCATTCAATAAAAAAATCTTTTTCTTCCTTTGTATGGAATCAATAAAGCAATTTACCTCCATCGCCGCACCAGTTCCCCGGAGCACCAACACTGGGACAATACTTGTGAAAAGCGAGCCGATAGAATAGATAATTACATCTGCTTCTTCCAATGTTTTTTGTGCTTGGTCGAATAGTTTTGGCTGGTATTCCTGATGTTTCTCCTCAATATAATAAATTCTGTTAATCGATGATATTAATGATTCAGTATGATCTTTTTGAAAGATCAACTGGGGCTCATTAAGATCTATTGTACTCAAATCAATATCACTGGGTGCCGATAGCTGCGTGAGTTCTGGTTTTGGTTTTGAAGTTGACGGATGCGATATTTGGGATTGACCCCTTATTACGTCACCATTCTCAAGCAAGGCGGCAATATTGTATCTTTGATCTTTTGAATTGATGGACGGTATAACTGCAAATTTTCTATTGATCCCCACGAATCTCACAAAAAAATCAGCACATTGATACAAATCAAACCCATATAATAACCTCAATGAGAGCATGAATAAGTTCCCGATAGACGCATTTTGAAAATTGAAATCCTTATGTAAATCTATCAATTGTTTATTCAAATAGATGAGCAAAAACAAAACATAGTTTCGAAGCTTGGCGTTGATCAATAAACCACAAGTCCGATGGGTGCCCGATAGAATCATCAGCCACTCATTATCTGCTTCACTTTTGATTGTACTAAGTCTATGGTTAAAGAACAGTCCGAAAGAAAGGTTCTCGTGGTTTGCGCGGATGGTCTTTTTGTCTTGTAGTGATGTGAGTTTGGTGATTCTTGATCGTAGATCACCTATGGCCGGGCCTCCAAACACTCTTAGGATTTCTGCCGAAGATCCACCATTATCAGATACTGGTAGCACAAATGATATTTTGGAGACGTTGGAGATATTATTGAATGCGGGTATCAAGCTATTTGTGGCGGTTCCCCCAGATATTATCGCTATTTTCTTTGGGAGTATTATATCATAGGACATTAGGTGAAAGGCACATGAAAAAAAGTAAGTGGAAAACTCTGGAGTAAATAGAACGAATGAAAGGAGTATTGAAAAATCAAATGGAGGTCAATACTTCGGGGGACGGACAGTTCAGATAATACCTGTTCACCACTTTCCTGCTGTTGTTTGGCAAGGTTTTCGCATCAACAAAATGCACCATTTTTACTTGACGCACTACTGTGATAACTACTCTTACAGCATCACGGTACTGTAATACAATATAGCAATAATACAAATATTTTTAATGTATATGAATAAAAGAGAAAAACGATGAATAATATATTTAGTAGAATATCTTTATCTTAAGATTTGGTGCTCAATTCCATTAAAGATTCCTTGATGGCTTTCAAAGCAACTTTGGTGTCATCTCTATCCACCACAGAAACCCCCATGTGTCCAACACGGAAATATTTAGTAGCAATGTCCTTATGAACACCACCGGCAAACACAACATTGCGCTTGCTTGTCAATGGGAATAAGTTTGCCCCGGTGATGCCTTCTGGGAAGTAAGCTGCAGTCAAAGCATGACAACCAGCATGCTTCTTGCTTACCAATTTCAATCCAAGCTTTTCAAGCTCACCTTTGAACCAATCAGAGTTGTCAATGTGTAATTTAAATCTCTCGTCAAGGGACTTAGACAAAATGTTGTCAAGGGAAACTTTCAAAGCATTGATAAGTTGAACTGATGGAGTGGCGAAATAAGCACCCTTGCCGGATTCATAAGCTTTCATAATGGCATTCCATCGTTTCAAAGAGGCAAAATAGGTGGTATCAACATCTCTGTTTAATGCAACGTCAAGGGCACGACCTGAAATAAAACTGATACTCAAACCTGGAGGAACACCAATTGCTTTCTGAGAAGCAGTTAAAACGTAGTCAATTCCCCACTTGTCGAATTCAATATCTTCAACAGCCACAGAACATACGCCATCGACAATGATCAAGGTTTCTGGTGACACTTTTTTCACAATCTTGGAAATCTCTTCAACATTAGATAAAACTGCGGTTGAGGTATCGACATGAGTTATGGTGATGATTTTATATTTCTTGCTACCCAATGCCTTTTTGATTTCTTCATAAGCGACATAGTCACCAAGATCAGCTCTAAGAACATCGATATTGACCCCATAAGTGGCCAAGGCATCGGCAAATCTGTCACTGAAGAACCCAGTGGACAAAACCAAAGCATCTTCTTTAGGTTTGATCAAATTAGACGCAACGATGTCCCAACCAAGAGTACCACTACCAGAAATTACAAAAGCTTGAGCATTAGGATCGGTAGACTTGAACAATCTACGCAAGTTTTGTAAAGCCGATTGAAATATTCCAATAAAGGGTTGATGTGTGTGGCTCATGCTTGGGCTGGCATTGGCCTCAAGAACATTGTCGGCAACTTCAATTGACCCAGGAATTAAGAGAAGAGGGTGGGCAGCTTGTTTGAATGTCATATTAAATGGTGATATTATATGTTGGAAACTTTGGGATCAAAGAGAAAGAACAAGAAGAAGAAGAAGAAAAGGAAAAGTTCGGTTAAAAAAAAGAAGTTCGGTCGGCCGCAATAGTCACTGCTAATATGAGCTTATCGCATGCACTCTCCCATTAAACCGGCGCCCCCACCCTCCCAATGGGTTACCCTATTGTGATATTAGCGATAAACTGTACGAAAGTAAGCGAAATATGATATATTTTATTATTATTGATATATTTCATAATTTAGGAAACAAAAGAAAATTAGATGAGCTTCTTTTTCTTGTACAATAAACCGGAGACAGTGTATTCTTTAATTGAAGGTGAGCTGCCATGGATCAATAATTGGACTTGAGGAACGACATGTTTAGCAATTTCAGCGAATTTTTTCCATATATTTTTGCTGCGCTCAAACCCCAAAATTTCACTTTCAATAATTGCTTCTTTTTCATCAACTGAAAGCTGTGTCAATTCCTTGATCAATTTAACATCCTGGACAGCATCGATAGAATCAATTTCATTCTCAAGAATGAAATCCCTGTCATGGGTGCTTAAAACTTCCTTGATGAGGGTCTGAACTGTTTGATGGTACGCGATCCATTTTTCATTGGTCATGAACCCATTTTGGTGTTTGAAAACTCTGTGGATTTGAGTCAATCTGTAAGTGACTTTTTCAAGACTTTCCAAACACACCAACAACGATCCAGAGCCTTCGATGTTATTGTTGAGACTGTTGAGCAATGTATTGAACTCTCGAGCCAAGTTTTTGTAGGACTTGACGGTACGGATGATCATTTCAGACACTAAAATTTCCCAAGATTTTGGGAAATCACCGGCAGATTCACTGAGTAATTCCTGGTAAGTGTCGCTAGAAAGCAAGCCCAAACTGACGATCTGATATTTTTGCTCTTCGGTGTATTGTTTTCCGTAAACATCGAAGAACAATTTAACTCTGGTTTGCCAGTTGAACAAGTAGAAGTACGAGTAATCCAAGCTGAACCCGGAACACTGGGCAGCAGCGAATTCAATTTCACGGGTAGTTAATTCAGGCATTGCTATGATATATTGTGTTTGTGTGGGTATATCAAAATATTGCTATTCAAAAATGTTTCTGACAATTTTCAAAAAGTCAAAATATATTCCAAATGCCCCCTTTATAAGTAGTTTTTTTTTTTTTTTTGCTTTTGACGTTTCAAACTGATGTCACCCATAAATCGGTACCGATAGAGTAATCCAAAAAATGCTCTAGGAAGCCGATCACGCACAATATTAGCACGAATACGCGTATGTTAGTAAATACAGATAGTTCAAGTAATATCAAGAATACATTCGCATCATTCATAGTCAGCAACTCCAAAGAGAAGACTACTCTCGATCCAAACGGGCTCAATAACGTCACTGTATTTGAGTGGTGGATACATGACTTATCACTAATATATGACCAAGTTAGTAATCTTTTGTCCAAAATTTCAAGAAATGGCTAAGATTCTAACATTTATGAACATTTTTCAATTTACTATCATTAACATGCGAATTCTTAGAATTCAAACATTCGCAGTTTTTCAATGTAATATATTTCTTATAAAGAATTTGAGCATTATCTCAACATGTGGTAATCTTGAACTATTTTATTTGTGGCTTGGGAATAGGATCATTTATTATCTGTATTTTCCTTCAAAGTCAATATCTACAATAATGGACTGCCATATAAATGTTCTCACTCATGAGCGCATATACCTAATGATAGTTACCTTGATGATTCATTCGATTCCAAGAATAACCCTAAAGTCCAGTCTTTAAATACGAAGAAATAGAAGCAAGCAGCATGCCAATCTCATCTTCTGTCAGCCAAACCAAATACAATCTGTATTAATGGAACTCAATACTTCATTCCATGTCTTTTGTAACAGACAATGTAAATTTCAATGTTGAAAACAGTGATGAATAAGCGTAGATTATATACTTCGTTTAATATTTCTCATGATCCAATGGTGCCAATTCCAACAATCACAATAAAGGCAGCAGCATACATTGGAGGCTCATAGACCTGGTAAATACACACAGAATGAGGACTTGGTGATTATGCACATTCAAATTAGCTGCTGCTTTCTTGCCAGATATCATCTAATGATCAAATATCACCATCATATTATTGGCAAAAATCACCGAAAATAAACGACTGAGATACCGGAACTAGCTAATGAAAAAGCCCAAACTCACTATATATTGAGACACCTTACTTAATAATTCATAATATTAAAGAGCAAGAAAGACAAAAAGACTGCAAATACTGGATCTTTTTTGGAAGGTTTTAAATTCAGTAATACAATATACCAAAATGAAGGTACTTTAAAAACCTCACCATTGAATTTGACTTTTGTATCAGATTTTTATCTGGGCGTGTGGCGTAGTTGGTAGCGCGCCTGCCTTGCAAGCAGGAGGTCACTGGTTCGATTCCTGTCTCGTCCAAGGTTTTCAATTTTTTGACTCTCGAGAAGAAACATTCATTAATTTTTTATTAAATGTTGAAAGTCAAACACCCTATTATTATTTCTCTCGTATTCGCCCAAAGACAGCAATCTACAATAAGGTATTTTTGTCACTGTAATCATTTTTGTGTATAGATAAATTATGTAGCTACTATATATAACTTCTAAGCCTCTTGGAAAGAAAGATTCAATATGAAAAAGTAAATGAGTAAATAAATGTAAAGTGAGATCAAAGAAATGAAGTATATATCGACAAGCAAAAAGTTATAGTTCTAGCGCTAATTCATTCAAACAATACAGCTTCCCCAGTTTTCAAGTCAGCAACTTCCTTGACTCTTGCATCAATTGTTACGTCGACTCCAGTATCATGAGGTCTCGCAAAAGCAGCTCCGCCGCTACCTCGTCTTAAGCTATTCAAGTTACCGTTAGAGGTGGCACTGGAGTTACTCAATTTTCTTAAACCAGCCAGACTGGCGCCATTTCCTTCACTAGAAGAGTTACCTCTCAATTTTGCCAATTCTTCAGCATTCTTGTTCCATTCAGAAAGCTCCAATTCATGTTCTCTTTCAATAGCATATTTTACCGCTTCCAATACATTGGTACACATGTGTTTTGGCTTGTATTTAGGGGTGGTACCTGGTTGATAAACCCCAGTCTTGACAAGAATTGAGTGCCATGTGGAATCATGACTATTGGCAAAACGAATATCAGATTCTGGAGTATCCCCAACAAAATAAACTGTGGAAGATTGAGGCAAATCAAGGTCAAGAACAAGATCACCAGTTTCTGCCGGAGTTTGCCCAGCGGCAGATCTGGCCATTGGAGTAACTATATCATCTTCTGAATCATCTTCTGAATCAGAGTCATCGGTATCAGAATCAATAGCCATTTGGAACTTGGAGTTACTGATTCTGGACTTCAAGGATGGTCTGGTATTACTTGATGAAGGACCATTTGATTGTGATGGGACTTTATCTTTAGCTTCCTCCTTTTCATGCTCATCAAGCTTCAAATCTGCCATTTCCTCGGCAACGTACTGCTCCAATTTGTTTTTTCTCCACAAATTCAACACTTTATCAGCATATCTAAAAGTACCTCTTTGAGGCTTACCAAACCTGGTAACTGTTAATTCTTTACCGGTGTGCTCACCATAGATGGCAGCAATAGAAACTTGCAATGCTCCCATCCCATATCTTGATAATCCATAATTTGTCGACCAAAGAAAATCTGAATGAGCAAAATAAATGCCTGGACCTTCATCAAAGGTTGCACTGACGGTGCCCATAACACCATTTTTCGATAATAAGAGTTCTAAAATGATTTGCTGATCAGCCGCCCAGCTTCGAGAGTCTGCAAATACCAAAATTGCCTCGATTTCTATATTGCTAAAGTCTCTATCACGCGCAACTTTCAATTCATCTTCAGTCAAGGTATGGTAAGGTGTTACAGAAGGTTTCCACTTCATGATATCTAATGGAGTAACAACATCTTGGAACCCATATCCTTCAGCAACTTTGCGGCAGGCGTCACCGACACCACCAATGACAAGTACAGTTTTGAATTTAGATACCAAATCCTTCATTGGGGTGTGGCCTTGAATTACTTGGTTTTCCTCGATCTTTACTCCCAATCTCTTGGTCAATTCTTCAGAACGGGCTTTTTCAGAGCGCCCACCACCGTTGGTGACAAAAATATAAGGCACCTTGATATTATATGGATTAGCGCCATTAAGCATCTTGAGGGCGTCACGGGCTTGAGGAATGGTATCAGGACCCTTAACAATGACCCCATCGATATCAAAAGCAAAAGCATAGTTTGCGATTCTAGGGTGGTCAATTTTAGTTTGTTTAATTGAGCGGTTTGCTAGCGAAGAAGATCTGCTTCTGCCGCCAACACGAAGGTTAGAAGATGACCCCACGCTGGTCAAGTTGGCAAATGAGTTTTTGGCGCTATTAAGGCCTACCCATTGGTCTGAAAGGGACAAATTCGAAGGACGGTTGTTGTGTTGTAACGGAGTCAATTGGTCAATACCATCATTATTTAAGAAAGAAGGAACCGAACGAATTTGTGGGGATGATGGTTCGGAAGGTGACATGGTTATGTAGGACAGACTAATAAATAAGCTAACCTTTTTTTTTTCTCTAGTAGAATATGTGTAATGTAGAAAATTGAATAAAAACAAACAAACAAGTAAAGCAAGATGACAAAACTCCGAGGATCTGGCGGTAATTTATATAGGAAATAGAAGGGTGTATGTATTTTAACAGTCCTGCCTTAATTCTTTCCAGTTGATTGCTTTCATATGCACGAATATGCAGGTAATGTATGACTTCCGCAGAAGATGATGTAATGGAAGGTTCTGGACAATTCCATGCTATGTGGAAAAAAAAATTGGGAGGAGAGCCAGCTAAAGCAATTGGGCAGCTTTTGTAAAACATATACGTATAGATAAATGTAGATAATATATGCTGTCCAAAATTATCAGGATATTAGTGCTGGTTCCTTCTTCAGTCTGGTGTCAACAGTAATGTGGGGGGCGACAGGGTTATCATCATATTAGTGACGCAATAGGGCGAGGGGGTATGATGACACACGTGGCTTGTCAAGTGACTCAGGGAAACCCTCTTTCTCGTCAATTTTGCGGTCTAGACTGTTTGTTTAACAATTGTTTATATAGTTTATTTTCCACAAACTCAGCATAATTGCATTATTACGTTTTAAAACATGAAGGCACAATCTATTCCTTCTAATTTTTTGCGAAGGTTCTTTACACCATCCTGGTCGAGACTTTTTTATGGTGCGGGACTTGATCAACCTAAAACAGAAATGAGGCTAAGTAACATTACGTAAGATCCCGTCTTTCTAATTATAATTATTTGTTGATGACGAAGCAAGTTGAAAGAAAACGTTATCTTAAAACTTACAGCAGGCTTTATATTTTCTCTCTCTTCTAAACATAAAGAAATTTTTATTGTTATAGTGTTGCCACTATTGTTGATTCAAAACACCAGATTATATTCATACAACTGGCAAAAATAATTCATACAGATCCCTGGCTTTTTTTTTGTACTTTATTCTATTCATGCCAACCGGGAAGAATTTTTCACACCATGGAATTTAATTGTTCGTACCAATAGGAAACACACTTTATACCAGACATATATGTATTGTAGTTATGAAATACATTCGTCTTCCATTTATGTGCTGATTGAAAGGAATTAACGCACTCATATAATACTGTAAACAGAGATTAATGTTGGGACACACCACATCAGTGGTTAGCCTTGGCATATTGATAATGCCGTACCAGAGTCGCTGTAGGTCAGCGGCCAAGAATATGTTACTATATAAGTGATTGTAGAGAGGAGAGAAGAATATTCAATATTCTCTAAGAATCTTCCATAGAAGATTGGACTACTATAAAAGGACGAACTTCTTGGAATTGTTTTATTTTCTTATTTTGATTTTAAATTCTTTGCGCAATAACTTTCCAGTATAATTACTTACTAAATCAACATTTCATTTCATTCGTATACTAAGTTACAGTACGAATTCTAGTATAAGCGTACTACAAGAGAACCAGCTTATATTACATGGGTTGATCGACGAACATAGTCCCATAATGAGTTGTTTTTAAGCCCTTTGAAAGAAGGAAGCAGATCAACGTGAAGATATACTACACCAAACCCAAATACTTTTCTCATTGTAATGTCTGTCAATTCTACTTCTCCTAATTGCTCTGAGCTTCCCAACCTCAGTGCAAGCGCCATTAGCAATAGTGGTGCGGCACTACAATTAATATGTGTCAAAGCATGTCTACAGAAGCATTCATAACTATCTAGAGCAATATTTTCCGTAGATTTTTTGACTCTTGGAGGTGGCTGCTCTTTATCTTTGGATGTTGATCTTTACTTTTACATACTGACCAGGATTCTCCCAACCCCGGGGAATAATGATGTAAAAATACAAGGTCCAATCCACTCAGTGCCACTAAAAATTTACTACCACGGTGTTCTTGAATTTCGCTATTGTCAAGGATCAAGAATTTGATGCCTTTCAGCTCCTTATTGGTTTCTATTTGCTGGATGACTGGCTTTATGAAACGGTGAGAACAGGTTTTTTACCTACTGTAGACCATCCATATGCACATCCCCACATCTCATACTAATATTGAAAGCAGATTCATCGTATATAGTTTCAGCACTCAAGTTTATCTTTGTACCTTTCTGCCCAATCAAGTCTCTGTTGCTTCAATTTCCCAAGACTGCTTCTAAAAGTACATTTCGAAATACTTTGAAACTAAATTTGCAGACATTAGTGACAAAGTTATAGATCTTTATAGCTTTACCTCTTACATTTGCGAATGGTTCAAATTTTGTGTATTTTCTGTAAACACGATCCATACATTAGATAAACAAATCCATAAATCGGGGTTTAGACCAGCAGGATTGTTGAATAAATTTCTATAGCTAATGATTTGATTGAGTCAAATTTCACTAGCTTTCATTGAAAATTGAAAGTGCCTACGAGGATAGAGTTTTATGACAAACTTTGTGTGTGGTGTAGGATTTAAGTAGCTACTATTCAATTATTGATTGCTACTGTTGCCATTTTCCTTTTGCTCTTTAAATCTTAGCTCGCAATTATTCCTGTTTTTTTTTTTTTTTCGTAATTAGCAGTGTAATTTTCAGATCTTTTCACAGACTATTTGGTAATAAAAATTGATTATCAAATACTCGGAACCCGGCCCGAATCTGGGAATAATCATTACTGATTCATTGAATTTTTTTTTTCAGTTCTTGAAACAGGAAAAGTAGTTAGCAAACTTCGATGATTCTTTTGAAGCGAGAATCGATTTCCAATAGTCTGTATCTAACAGTTGTAAAATCGCCCAGCTCATAAACTAATCTATATAAGGGCCAAAAGAAATTTGTAATGAGAAACCTAAGTTTTCTATCAGACATATTTTGCAGCTTCTATCTTCTTCTTGGGTGATTCATTCCTACAAATCTACAAACAGTTGCGATAATTTCAAATAGACACAATTTAGAATGTCTTCATCTCGTTGGCAGTAGCTTGTTTGTGTTTGGGAGCTAGAATTGAACGGAAGTACTTGCCATACGTGTGCACGACGATCTCCGTCATCGTTTACAGATATACAGGGAACTTCTATTAGTTGATTCCTCGTAAGAGAATAAAAAGTGACCAAAGTAGTTGTGAGCATTGTGTTATGCTCTTATTATTAGTAATATTATCTCCGGGACGGGGGTTAATCCGTGTGGCTTGGCGAGATAAAGAAGCAAAAAAGAAGCAGAAGAAAAAAGAAAACGAATAACAATAATAAAGCGATAATCATTATACATTAGCATAGAGAAATTAAACAAGAAAAGGATAAATAAAAATATAACTTATAAAAGCCAAAACACAAGAACTTAGAAAAAGAAAGAAAATATATGCATGTATATAATTAGGGTAGATATTATATACGATTGTTAATATAGATGCAACTTTTTCAACTATAAAAAGGGATGTTGGTCCTTCCTATCCCATGAAGATTTGTACCGTAATCCTGCAATTTCAAACAAACAACAATGCTTGAGTTCAGGGAAAAGTACCGGGCCGGCACTCCTTTGTTTCTTCAAAGCAAATGGGTCATTTTTTTCATGGTGACATTAAGCACCATGCTAGATTTACTCAGTGTCTCCTCTTTATTGGTGTCGACAAAGTTTATTCATCAACATTATCACATATCGCCTGCAGTAGCGTCGTGGACCTTATCAGCGTACGCCGTTACGTTTTCTGGGTTCATTGCATTCCAAGGGAGAGTTGGGGATATCATAGGCCACGATGTGCAATTTATTTTGAATTCCTTTTTCTTCGCTATTGCTTCTTTGATATGTGCTCTTGTTGATAATATTTATGTGTATGTTGTGTTTAGAGCGATACAAGGGATCGGTGCTGCAGGACTTGTTCCGTCAAATTACGCGATCACCGCCAATTTATTCGAAGGAATGCAACTAAATATCACTTTGGTTTTTTTGAATAGTGTCTTGGGGATAAGCGCTGCTTTGGGAATGATCATTGGCGGAGCGTTCTTAGAAACGGGGGTCAATCAGCATGGAATTGGCTACGTGACTTTTGCTATCTCATTGGCATTAGGGATAATCGCATTTTTCAATTTTCCAAAAATTACTCGCAGTAAAGATAACTTGAAAAACTTGGATTACTTAGGTTCCATCATTCTCATTAGTGGGTTATTATTGATTATTGTTGGGTTTACTGAAGGAGGTGAAAACTGGAATTCTCCAAAATCATACGCCATTTTGATTATCGGTTTCATGTTACTGATATGCTTCTTTATTTTTGAAAACTATTTGGCGCTAAGATTTTTCCCTGATACTCATTTGCTAATTCCCCCATCGGTTTGGAAGATCCCAAACTTCTCGCCGCTTGTGGTAATCTCAATTCTCAACTTTAGTGGTTATTTTGGTAACATGTATGTCAATACATCCTATTCCTTGAATATTGATGGAGTCTCTCCATTGGTTGCCGCTATCAGGTATTTGCCATTCATAGTTACGATGATCATTGTAACATTCTTCTTAGCTCTTCTGTATGGCAAAGTTTCTGAAAAATGGATATCAACTTTAGGATTCTTGATCGGTACCGGGGGATTATTAATTTCTTCAAGAATGGATTATAGGATCCATAACTATTATTGGAAGTTCTCATTCACTGGGCAGATTACCTTGGCTCTCGGCAGCTGCTTATACTTTGTTCATTATTTGAATATGATAATCACTGCCACCCCATTAGAAGTCCAAGGAATCGTCAGCGGTATAGCGCAAACTTTCGCTCAATTTGGAATTGCTTTATCATTTGCCGTAATCACATCCATTATTGGTGATAGTGCCACTGACAAAGAATCATTAAATCAAAAGTATCAATACGGTAGTTATTTTTGTTTAGCCTGTTACGCGTTAGGCACTTTGTTGTTATTATTTTTTGTCCATGATGTTAAGAAGGAAGAGAAGATTGATATCCATGCTATCAAATATGATGGCAAAAGTCCAAGGGAAAAGACCCCCAATGGTGTTTGAAATGCTATATTTTGCAGTTATTTTCTTATCTAGATGACTTAGAGATCAAAAACAGAAAAAAAAAATTCTAGCCTTGAACAGAAAATGCACAAAATGTGAAGAAGTTCATAACATGTCCAAAAATTTTATAGATACAGCCAGATAGTACAAAACTATGCAAGCTTTACTCTGGGACTAGAGTGATAGAGAGGTATGGGGTAATGATTTGTTAGTTTAGCCAAATCATAAATATAGTGATTCTAACTAATTATAATAGCTAACTATAGTTATTATATATAATATTGACCAGGGATGCAAAAACGGGTAGAAAAAGTGTAGATAGATAAATCAGTTACGTGCACACATGTAACAAAAAAGTAGTTGGTGTACGGTGGTACGAAAAATACCGAGGGTCGGTATGAATTATTGTTCGCCATTTGTGTTGGGATGTGTTGGTATAAACTGATAACATAACTCAAGTTATAAGAATCCGGCCATTAACATCTCCAAAGAAGACATCTTGCCATACTTACATACTTATTGTATTAGAGTTCTATACGAACATGAAAAATTTCAACCTTTTCAAGGGAAAGGGAAAAGTAAGATATTATAAGTAAACACATGATTATCACACGATTGTCACGTTTGGTCACATGTATCGTAAATTAGACATGTAGCTCGATTTTTTTGCAAATGCACACTTTCTGCACTTTTCGCATCCCTGATGTTGACTTTTAGCAAATTACCCCATCATATGCATGCTGAGGCTTCTTTGGTGTGGCCGCAATTGAACATTACAGTGATTTTATTTTTTATTCGCGCCAACCACCGGAAATATTCATACCAGTGGCGAAAAATAATTCATACCGACCCCCGGTATTTTTCGTACCACCGCAGCGGGATTTATTCATACC